>JAADWV010000428.1:0-29981 GCA_023336295.1 Pythium folliculosum | reverse complement strand
ATGGTTGCAAGCGTTGAAGACACCCAGAGCCATCCGAGGGTCGCTTTGCGGTGTCGCTGCTCGCAAAACGCGCGAAAATAGCGCCGATTTACAGGTTTTCGTGCACATAAAAAGGACGAATTATTCTCCGAATGGACGCTAGCATCTTCGTTTTTTTTTGCCTTTTTGGAATGTTTGGAACGACCAAGGAACTTGGAACGTTTTTGATCGTCGCGATCACAAATTCTCGGTCAGTGCTCTAGCACAGCCGAAGGACGTGCACACGGGACGCGGGGCGTTCATGTACACGGTGCTTCGTCACGCTTGGAGAGGGCGGTCTTGTGAGTGGTGGCGTGAATGGCATCACAGCATCCGCGAGCGAAGAATTCGCAGGTCGCACTCGAGTACTGGAATGCGGTAATCCCACAGCTCTAGACTGGCTTGCGATCCACACCACGAACTGATTCACTAGTTGTGAATTGTTTCGGGGTATCCGGGGCCAGAAATCTCGACCCGGGATGCATGCACCCCGAAACAATCCACCGGCGACGCCCAACTACGACATAATTCACAGGCACGTCCGTCCAGACACGGACAAGCGCAGAGCTCGGCGACCATATCCTCGCCACACAAGGCGCGCACCGGTTGATAGAGCGTCTCGCCGGGCCAGCCGTAGGTGAAGAGAGCATGACGACGCTGTACAGTGTACCGAGCGATACGCTTCGTGGTCGAGAGCCTTGGGCCACGGCTGTCCATGCTACCTACGCAATAATACGAATCGTCTGCACGAACATTCAAGAACCCCAGATCGACCTTGGACTGCCTCCGTGACCGACAGTGCATGAGTGCCACACCGTTGACCACCCGGGATATCGTATGTACCTCCCTCGATCCCCTCCTAACAAACAACCGTCGCACTGCCGTGGCCGAGATATTCCCCCCATGCGGGGATAAATCACAGCGTCCCACGGCACCTCACGTTGACGGCGTCGCAGTCTCCCCCTGGGCGCAGGGTGTCTCCGCTGTGGGGAGGCATACACTCACGCTCGTCTCTCCGTGCCGCCGCCACAGCTTTCCCTGCTCGAGCCGCAGAGCCCCTTCAGCTCTGCTCATTCTCGGATTTTCCACCCACCCCAGCTATTATAATACCGTGATCAAGACCGCCATCGTCCTCGCCGCCGTCGCCGCCGTCGCTGTCAACGGCTACGCCACGTACCCGGACTTCTGCCCGGGAACGGAGCTCACCAAGCTCGCGCCAGTGGCCGGCTCGAACGTCCTCGACTTGCTGGCGTGCCAGACTGCGTCGGGCTCGACGTTCATCCCGCCGAAGGCCGAGCCCTCGACGAAGCAGCTGACTACCATGTGCAACACTGCGGCTGCAAGAACCTGCTCGCGGCCGTCAAGGTGCTCGGCCTGTCGGATTGCTTCTTCTCGCTCGCGCGACCGCAGCCGCCAGGTATACCTGGTTCGCGGGGCGTTGTGCAGTGCCCGCCACGTGCGCTTGTGGATTAACTGTGAATTCAAATTCAAAAAAGCTTCTTCTCGCTCGCCAACACCACGGGCGGAATCAACGTCAGGAAGCTCGTGGACGAGTTTGAGCCGTTCTGCGAGCTCTCCAGCCTGTAAGGCGCTTTTATCGCCTGAGCAAGCGCCGTCGCGCCACCTGCCGTGCTTGGCAGCTTCCGATTGCCGGCTCTGTGTAGCATTCCCGGCCCTACTGCAGTCGTCGCGCGCTGCTCGTGGCGGTTCGCAATCGCGATTAACAGTAACCACGGTAATCCTACCCCGCCTTTTGCTGTTGATCTTGTTCGCTCACCCCACGGGTCGTGTGTCTTGCGGTATGCTGAATGAAGAGTCATAAGACGGCTCGAGCGGCGCGGCACACCGAGAGGACGCGAAGTCGAGCAGGTCCAGCGTGCGACGGAGGACATGTACGTACTGTACGTGGCGAGCATCGTCCCAGGCGGCACACTGTTGAGACGACGCCAAGAGAATCGAAACCTAGGCGCGTATGTACGCAGCGCGCAGCGCTCCAGGAGAGGAGTCCGGGACTCCTCTCCTGGAGCGCTGGGAGTCCCAGGCTGGCGATGGCATCACGCACCCCACGCCGCGTCCGCCGTGAAGGGCCACCCACGCCCCACCATCCAGCAGTAACAACTCGTCCAGCATCAGTCAGCCGGCCATCAAGACTTTGGGACATGCTGACGCTTGCTTGCGAATCCCAACGCGCTCACGCCGCAGTTTGGCTCGCGTCGGCGCTGCCTCATGGGCGTCACGACAGCCAGCGACGTGTACTGTGTGGTACTGCCCAGGCTCAGATACTGTGCTGGCATGCAAGATCCTTCGAAAATCGGGATCCCTGCTCGTCGCGAATCGAATCAACGCGGTCGATTGGATTCGTCTCTTGCCGCAGAGATGCCGTGATGCCACGGCACTCGGTCTCACTATGTGCGCTAGCTGGGTCCGCGCGATTCGCTGATGGCCGTGGCATCACGGCATCACAGAGGCAGGGCACTGTTGCACACGAGGATGGTGACCGTAGCTACCGGCGGCATGTGGCACAACTTGTGCCCAGGGCACTGGCATGGCGGAGGCGCTGCCGTCCGCACTCCCCCGTGGCATGAAGGCGTCCACCACGTCAAGAATCGAATGTTCTATTATCCGACATGAGGCGGATCCGATGCGCAGGGAATCTCGAAATAAACTCCGCTAGTACTTTGCGAACGCCAAGTATTATTATCGCACAGTCCCAGGCGAGTGATTACCGTTACTTTCATGGAGGTGGGTTGTATGCGTTGGGGCTTTTGGATCCAGAATGCGTCATGGTGTTTGGCGCCTTGCGGTCAAGAAGCGCCGCCCACGGGCCACAATGGGCGCGTCCGCTTTGCGCTGATGATGCCCAGGCATTCGGAGCCCGGCCCGCCGCTGTACGGATACATTGAAGTGTGATGCCACTTTGACACCAATAGACGGAGCTAACCGTCCTCCTGACTCAAAACAGGGTATAATAGAAACGAGCAGGTCAGTGTTAGTGGCATCCAATACACCTTGTTTCGGTATTTCGTAGATCGGTCCACTGCAACTGTGGGACATGCGAGGTGGCGTCACGCATACCGGCGGACTTTTCCGTGTTCCACCTTTTTGCCGCCTTTGTCGCGGTGGAAAACCGAGCCTGTGCCAAACCCCCGCCAAAGGCCCCAGTGGTGGCGGAGGCAGCGCGACAGGTGTGCTCTCTCTCTCTCTCTCCTTCGAGGCACTCGACCAACGCGTCCGCCCGCGAGGAGATTTTCTTCGTCGGGCTTTGCATCGATCATTCTCGGATTCTCCAGCTTCCCCACACTTCTCCACTCCTCCACCATGTTCAAGACCCTCGCCGTCGCCGCCATCGTCGCCACCGCCGCCACGACCTCCACGGTCTCGGCCTACGCCACCTACCCGCAGCTCTGCAGCACGCTCGAGCTCGCCAAGCTCGCGTCCATCCTCGGCACCAACCTCGCCGACTACAACGAGTGCTCGAAGAACGCCGGCGGCTGGGTGTTCATCCCGCCCACGCGCGCCCCGACCCCGGAGGAGGAGACCCTCATGTGCAACAACGCGGGCTGCAAGAAGCTCCTCGCTGGCATCCAGAAGCTCAAGCCGACCGACTGCTGGCTCTCGACCAACAACTCGGCTGTTGGCATCAACGTCAAGCAGCTCACGGACGAGTTCGAGCCGTTCTGCGAGCTCATCAGCCTGTAAAGCGCTTTTGATTGACCAAGCGCCGTCCCGTCAGCATCCCGTTCTCACTCGCGGGAGTCCCGCGGTCGGCAGCTCAGTGTATGATCCCTAAAAATTATGAACGTTTGAACCCCATTCATTTACCACCCTCGTACCCTCTTTGCGAATGGTTTCTGTGTGGATCACGAGCGGGAGGATCCTTGTCGCCCCCTCAAACAGGAGGACATGAGTGCAAAATGGCGTATCCGTGGTAGTTGCGCTGATGGACGGATGAATAATGACGTTCTCCTATTCCAGTAGTAGTCCTCGTCATTGTCCCAACGGGACACACCAATAATTGTCAGGCGTTTGCAGTGGGATGGTGAGTGCGTGGCACCCTTTGCGGGGGAATACAACTTGGCGTTGTCACGTATGTGTGGAGACCGTCTTGCTGCAACAGCCTACTACGTAGTAGCACTCAATGCGCAGCGCGCCAGACAGACGGGACCACGTGTGCTGTTCGGAGTTCCCGGCGCCCGGCGGGTTGCCCTCTTGGCTTGGCTGGATCCGAGAGGCGCCACAGACAGAGCCACTCTCCTGGCCAGGAATCCTGGCCCAGGATAGGCGAGCACAGTTCCCGGAGGGACCTCTAGAAGGGCCGGACCGCCCCGCTTCCCCAAGGAGCGGCACCCGCGGGGCGGTCTCGTTGGGAGGGCACTAACAGCGGTTCGCCTCGCGCGCTCCACTCGGTCATTCTCGGATTTCCAACAACTGTGTCCACCACCACCCCAGTCAGTCCGCCATGTTCAAGTCTACCGTCGTCGTCGCTGCCGTGGCCGCCATCGCCACCTCCAGCGTCTCCGCGTACGCCACGTACCCGCAGATGTGCGGCTCGGGCGAGTTCATCAAGTTCGCGACCATTCTGGCCACGAACCTCGCGGACCTGAACGAGTGCCAGGCCCACGCGGGCAACTGGAAGTTCATCCCGCCCACGCGCCTCCCAACAGTCGAGGAGCAGACCCAGATGTGCGCCAACAAGGGCTGCGACCGCCTCAACGCCGCGATCAAGAAGCTCGCGCCCGAGGACTGCTTCCTCTCCACCAACAACTCGGCCGTCGGCATCAACATCAAGCAGTTCACGGACGAGTACCAGCCCTTCTGCGAGCTCCTCTAAACGAGCCCAGTCGTCGCCCCGGCTTCAACGCTGCGGCGCGACGGTCTCACTTTTAAGTCGTATCTAAGACACCACCGTTTTCACTCACGATCGACCTATACAGTAGTAGCTCTGGCATCGGAAATGGGCGGTTGGGCAGAGGTTGTTCCTGCCGTGGCAGTGGTGGCAGGCCGCATTACGACGTCTTGTGTGACTGGGCGTCGCCCCATGAGCCACAGCACTTCCATGGCAACCATGATCAGCTGCAACCGCGAGGATGGCGAGGATGGGCCGCGCAAACAAGGTGACGTACCGCCCTGTGGACCACACCAGAACCCTTCCGAACCTAACGATGTCCGGTGCGAACGTAACAGAGGGTGAAGCTCCAAAGCTGCTTCTCCTTCTGACTTCCTCAAGATCTCGAAACATCCGTCAAGCGCGAAGTATCATGGACGACAACCGCGACGCGCCGAACGCCTTCCGCGTCGCCTCGGCGCTCGTGGGCCACGGCGGAGCGGTACGTTAGTGTGCCCCTGTGAATTTCCTATCGATTAATGCGCTCCCGAGCTGCTACTTACTCCTGGGAGCGTTGGTATGGAACATTCTCCGTCACGGCTTCAGGTGCGTTCGATCTGCGCGCTCGACAACGACGTGCTCGTCACGGGCGCCATGGACACGAGCGTGCTCAGCTGGATCCGCGACCCGCACTCCAGTGAGCCCGGCGCGTACATCGAGCTGCTCAGCGCGCGTCTGTACGGCCACGAGCACTGGGTCACGGCGCTGCTGCGGCTGCCGCCGAACACGCTCGAAGCCGCGCCCGTCGGTGGCTTCATCACGGGCTCGATGGACAAGGCCGTGCGCGTGTACTCTCTGGAAGGAACGCTGATCTCGATCCTGCGCGGACACGAAGGTGGCGTCATCTCGCTCTCGTTCACGGGCGACGGCAAGCACTTGCTCTCCGGCAGCTGGGATGGCACGGCCCGCGTGTGGGATCTCCACACGGCCAAGTGCGTCCACACGCTTAGCGGACACGAGAACGGCGTGTGCGTGTTGGGGCTGCCCGACGGTGTGGTCGTGACGGGATCCACCGGGCGACAGGAAGGGAACAGCGTCGTGGACTTTCAGCTGCGCTTCTGGAAGGACTTTACGCTGAGCAAGACCGTGCGCGACCACGCCGGACCGATTCGACAGCTCGCGCTGGTGCCGAATATTGGATTCGTGTCGTGCTCGAACGACGGGTGCGTGCTTGCTAAGGGGCAGTGATGGTTGGGTCGGATGATTTACTGACTTACTTCTTCATTCGCATCCCGTGTGTTAGGTCCCTCAAGGTCCGAACGCTGGACGGGGAAGTCGTTGCGCAGATGCAGCACCCGTTGAACGCGGAGGGAAAGCCAGGATTCGTGCTTGGAGTGGCGGTACTGCCCGATAACCGAATTGTCTCGGCGAGCGAAGACTGCACGGCGCGCGTGTGGACTGCTGACGGTACGCTTGTGCAAACGATCGAGCACCCAGGTGGACTTTGGTGCGTTACCGCGCTGCCGAACGGCGATTTCGTCACGGGCTGCGACGACAAGGTGGCTCGAATCTTCACGACGGATGCATCGAGAGCGTCGCCTTCGGCTGGCGCCAGCTTCGAAGGTGCGGTGGCTGAGGCTCGCTTAGTGCGTGAGCGTGGTCCCAGCGGTGTCGAGATCGCAAAACTCCCAGACTATGATCAGCGTACCACAACTGTTGGCAAGTCCGACGGGCAGATCCAAATGTTCCGGAAGGGCACCAAGGCGTGGGCTTGTCAGTGGAGCGGCCCGTCAAGCACGTGGATCGACGTAAGTACTTCACATCCAGCTCACCCCCGCAATGATCACACCGTCTCACTTCTCTTTATGTGAAATAGATCGGTGAAGTTACCGGTACCGGAAGCGGTGGAGTCGTCGATGGCAAGGCGTACGATATGGTCATCCCGGTAGAAATCGAGCAGCCTGGTGGTGTCCGTAGCCTGGAAATCGGGTACAACCAAGGCGATAATCCGTTCATGGTCGCGCAGGAGTTCATCAACAAGCACATGCTGGATCAAGCCTACCTCCGTGAGATCGCTGATTACATCACACAGCGCTCAGGAGAGTACCGCCCACCCGTGATTGGAACGGACGACTCAGCTCAGACGACTACGACAGCCTCGACTATCGCCAACGACTCGCTCTACAAGTACTTCCCTGTGAAAGTGTATCAGACATTCGAGACCACCAAGATCGCCAAGTTGATTAGCACTGTTCGACAGTTCAACGAAAAGGTTCCAGAGTCTCTGAAGCTGAGCGAAACGGAACTGAACTGGCTGGAGCAAACGTCCAAGACCGTTCAGGAGACAGCCTTTTATCACTCGAGCACGTTTTCGACGGGAGAAGTTGGAGCACTGAAGGCAGCGATCGCTCGATGGCCGACCGAGTACGTCTTCCCGCTTCTCGATCTTCTTCGACTGGTTATGGTTCATCCAAAGGGACCATCATCGTTTGGAAACGCGACTCTGGAAGGTCTCATTGACCGAGCACTGCAGCTGGCGGGACACCCGTCATCGGAAGTACCCAATGCGACACGGATGCTCGCCATTCGTGTGATCGCCAACATTTTCATGCATAAGAATGCTCGCGATGCCGTCATCAAGAAGAAGACTGAGGTACAGCCAGGATTGTTCGCCCACTTGACGTGTAGCGTGTTTTGTGGCACTGACTCGTGTATTCCGTGGGATGCGTAGATCACGAATCAGCTCTCGACTCTCGCGGTATACCGCCACAAGACGATTGCACTCAGCCTGTCCACTTTATTGCTCAAGTGAGTTGCTTTATGTGCGGTTTATCGCGCGCGGTATTGCGTTGACTTACATTTCTGCGCTTCTGTAGCCTCTCCCGTCTTTACGTGGAAGATCCCGCCGTTTTCTCGTCTGATGAAGTTGTGACAATTGGTTCTGCTGCAATGGATGTGATCATCGGCGCGACTTCCCTGGAAGAACTCGGTGAAGACACAGTGCTTCGATCGCTTGCCGCGGTTGGTACTTTGGTGAGTATCCCACTCGTATCACGCAGCTTCGATCAATCAAGCGGTGCTAACGAGATTGTTTCCCATCTAGGCTGTCAAGAGCAACCAGGACGTGAAGAATGCCTTCGCGGCGCTGGTCAACGTATTCTCCGCATCCAAGTCGCAACAGATCCAGTCTATGACCACCGCGTCAGCGTGCCTCGAGGAGCTCTCGCAGTGCGTGGCGTTGATGTAGATGGCTGAAGAGAACCAGGGGACGCATTTTTGGAGGTGTGACGGACTCATACATACGATCTCTCATTTTTGTGTGTGCTTGCCGATCTCCTCCATCCGAGTCAGCCTTAAATAGTCTTTCTTGGTCTACTGACCGTTGTACAAACGTACACGCGTACCTTGCGGATACCGTTCCTGGCTCGCAGGTCGCTTGCTTGTGGGGTAGATCCCCTCCACGCACTTTTTTCTTGTTGCTTTTCGACAGGAGCGACCAAAGACCGCGCCCGACAACGCGACTGTCCGTATATCACATTGCTCTTGCTCTTGTTTCTGGTTGTCACCTTCGAGGCCGTCACGACAATCTGGCTTTGTGTTCACTCACGGTGACTTGAGACCGCCGGCTCTCCCGACGGAGCCCACGACGAGGTCTCGGAAGCGGTTGCGCAATGGCGACGAGATGTCCAGGCTGCGGCGGCAAAAGTACTCGACGCTGGCGTTCCACGACGACGAGGCCTGCGTGGTCAGCGGGTCCGATGACGCCGCGGGCACGTCCAGCGTCTTGGACACGTGCGCGTACGCCGACGAGCCGCGCGCGGGGCCCGAGGACGACCGCTGGAGGTGCAGCGCCGCCGAGCGGTGCGCGGCCGACGCGCGCTCGCGGTGCGGGATCTGGATCGACTTGCTGCGCGACGACGACGGCAACGACGACGAGGAGGAGGACGACGACATGAAGAGGCTCTGGCCGGTCTGGAACG
This sequence comes from Pythium folliculosum, assembly GCA_023336295.1. Lineage (NCBI taxonomy): Eukaryota > Oomycota > Peronosporomycetes > Pythiales > Pythiaceae > Pythium > Pythium folliculosum. The sequence continues at coordinate 21,158 of JAADWV010000428.1, read as the reverse complement.
AGTCGCGTGCCATCGCTGCCACGGTGGCCGTGGCAGGCGCTGACGGCTCGGTGGCGATACTGGTCGGCGTCAAGCCCGTGGAGCAGATGCTCTTGAAGCCGCAGTCGGGCAGCAGAATGTCGCCGACGCACGAGAACGACTTGGCGCGCTTGGCGAGCGGGCGCACGCGCGGTGTCACGCAGCAGCTGTCGTCAAAGTACTTGCGCTTGCGGCGGCCGTTGAAGTCGAAGCTCGGCGACTTGTCGAGCAGCGTGGCCGACGCGGCCGACGAGGCCAGGCCGCCGGCGCAGAACGGCGAGGTCGAGAGTGACGCGAACGCCGCGTCCTCGGCGTCGTTGGCGCTCTGGAGCACGGCCGCCACGGGGTTCGTGGGCCGCGGCGGCTGTGTGGACGACAGTGCGGACGCGTCCGCAAACGGCGACCGCGCGCGGCTCGCGGCCGTGGCCATGGCCACACCCTCGCCGTCGTGGAGCGAGAGACGCGCCGTGAGCTCCTCCTCGAACTCGAACATCATGTCCTCGTCCACGCCGTCGTCTTCGGTCGAGCAGTCGCGAGGGTCATGGTTCATAATAATCCCGGTCGGAGGGGGAGAGCAGAAAGGTGTTCCGTGCCTTGGGTTGCGTTGGGTGGGTGTGGGGGAGCCAGAACAGTTCCGCTGGCGAGGAGGGGAGAACGAGATCAGTTCCTCTGGCGTGCGCAGAACCGACGAGCCATGTCGGGAAAAAGAGGAGGAGGGGGACGGAGGGAGGAGGAAGCGCTTACCCGACGTATTCCGTTAAAAATCGCGGGGCGCTTGAAGATGGGGGTGGAGCGGAGGGGACAATGGCAAAGTGAACTGAGCTCCGTGAGGTGGAGCGAGGGTCTGCCTGCGGGTTTCGGCCTGTGGTTTCGCGGGCCAACTCACACTGCAGCAACGGTAATGACAGCACGAACGCAGCAGCCCGAGCGAGTGTCTGGGCAGGCAGGGTAGGTCTTTGCTGCTCCTCTCAGAGGAGAACAATTGAGGGGTTCGGTTTGGTGCTGGGGGCAAGGACGAGCATGTGCATGACATGTAATTTACGCACTCCATAAAGGGAAACTTATCGGATTTCGCAGGTATAGCCAAATTTGTGGGCAGAGGAACCCAGTGAGGCGAGCCATTCGTGGGATGATTCAGGCGCGAGCGACTAGGAAACCAAACGCGGGATAAATCCGTCACACACAACCGCTGCACGTGAAACCTGTGCATGATGCGGCGCGGTCGCCATCGGAAACGAACACGTGCTCCCTTCCCTTCCGCCTCCGAAGCCCCGTCGTTCGCCGAGGCTTATTCTACTACGGTACTACGATTCCAATTCTCTGGGGGTGACTGGCGGACGCATACAACACTATTCGGAGCCGCACACTGTTCTCTCACTGATAAATGTTGGGAACACTGGTAGGCGTTGCCGACTGCAAGATCTCGAGTCCAGTGTGGGCTACAGCAGCGAACGTGTCGCGCATGGCGCGCGCAACCGCGCCAAAAATCTATGGAAGTTGCGTGTACGAGCCAACATTCGTTGAAGCAAGTGTGTAGTTTACGCGAACCTGCCTCTCTTTATAAATTTCGGTTCCAGGCACCAACTGTCGCAACAAGCGCTGTGTGCAAATTTGTCGCGACAAAAAACGCAACCTTGCGTTGGTGCTCCGGGTTCCTCCACCTAAACAGCAAGCGGTGCTGTCTTCCGAAGAAATTTGTGACGACCGTGAACGCGCCATCTTCCTCCCTTGTGGTTTGTTTTGTTCTCTAGGGAGGATGGTGCCACGGAAAGAACACACTGGCATGGTCGCCCGAGGAAGCTCGCGGTTCTAGTGACTCGCGCTGACGGTTCCCAACTGCAGCTTTCTCACGAAAATGACGTCCGCGCCATCGCCATCGGGAGCCAAAGCGGCTGTGGCGTGCGACGAAAGAGCGCGACGCTTGGCAGACACCACGTCGTGGGTCAGGTGGGAACATTCCCAATGTGGGATGTGCGGATTGGTTGATCCGGATAAAATACCAAGAACAAAGAACGTGGATTTTGTTGCCGCAGCTGCCTGCCCTCAAGCATGGACGGCCCAGATCTTCCTGCCACGGACAGCTTCTCGCTCACGGCGGAGGAGGCACGTGAAGATGGAGAAGTGCCATGGCACAGTGGCTGCCATGCGCTGCCACTGGAGCGGTCGCTAGTGTCTAAATGCACCTCGCGCCTTGAGAGTCCAAATCCAAAAACAGAGAAATCACCGTACCGGTAACTCAATCCCCTGCGTTACGCGACGGGTTACGTTTCCCCACTCTCGATTGGTCGAACTCTCGTGTCAAATCGACCATGCGTAAGTTACTCTCCGTAACCATACCCGATGTACCCACTTCCTTTCGGTGTTTGCGGCGATCTTGAAAGGTCACACACACGCACTACTGACACCCCCATCCGAGTGACATGCTCCCTACACAACGAAACCCAGTTTCTCCGTCCGATCCTGCCATGCAGGCGCAGCTCCGCGTGGCGCCGAGCGTGGCGCTGAGCGACCACTGGCAGCACGTGGACCGCGAGACGCAGCTGCGGTTCGCGCGCGCGCGCGGCCGCTGCTTCACTGTGACGTTCGCCGCGCGGCCGCGCGCGCTCGCGAGCCTCGTGTTCCGCAACTATTACGCCGCGTCCCTGCGGCTCGTGCAGCTCAACGCCGACGGCTCGACGCTCGTGCTGCTGGGCGAGCGAGAGCTCATGCGCCACGCGCACCGCGAGGACGATGCGCAGCAGTGGCACCTCATCCACCTCGACCAGGTGCGTGCGGCGATCCGCCGGCCAAGAATCCCCAAGATTGAGGAGACGCGCTGACCCGTGTGTACTGTCTATATATTGAAGCTACGCACCAAGCCCGACGTGGCGCGGCTCGAGGCGCTGCAGTTCTACCTCTTCCAGCCGTCGCCGCTGTTTGAGACCTGGGACCTGCACCACCTCACGCTGTACGAGAGCCGCGCCAAAGAAGACGCCGGCGACCCAGTGAGCGTTCTGCCCGTCGCGCTGGGCGAGGCATCGACGCTGACGCCGACGCCAGCGCCATCGATGCACCAGCTCATGCGGCGGCTCTCGCGCAGCTCGCTGCTGGTCGTGGACGCGCGCGACGTGCGCGAGAACGCGTCGCAGATCCTCTCGCGCGTCCACGAGCTGCGCCGCCTGCTCCACACCAGCACCACCAACAAAGACCCCGCAGCATAACAAACCCTCAAAGCTTTGCTTGTACATTTACGTGGCCCCCAGGCTCTTGCGCGCGGCGTGGCGCAGCTGCGTGATCTCTTTGCGGCGCGCGGCGTACACGTCCGGGTCCACGAGCTCGCTGAGCAGCGCGGCGGCGGCGTCGTTGGCGGCGGCCGCGACGATGCGCTCGTACCGCAGGTGGTGGAGCACGCGCGGCACCCACTGGTCGCGCGCGAGACGCCGCGCCTGCTCTTTCGTGCGCGCATTCGCGAGCTCGCCGCGCGCACCTTTGCCCCAGGTGAACACGCCGCCGTCGGTCGTCACGGCCACGTTGTGCGCGGCGCCGCACACGAGCTGCGCCATCTCGTGGCCCGCGAGCGCCACGACGGGCGTCGGGCGGTCCACGAACCGGTACGCCGAGTCCGTGAGCGCCTCGTACCCGTCCTGGAGCACGCCACTGTCACTCGTCGGGTCGCCTAGTCCGAGTCGCCCGTTCTGCGCGTTGCCCCACGCGTAGACGGTGCCCCCGGGTCGGATCTCGACCGCAGCGTCGTCCACCAGCAGCTCGCACGGCGACTCGCTTGGCACGAACGGCAGCGCGCTGTCCGTGGCGGCGAGGCGGCTCGCAGCACGCAGCAACGCACCGTCAGCGTGCGAGACCATCGCGATCAGCTTGTCGGTTGGGCTCTCGAGCTGTGGTGGCGCCTCGAGGAACACGGGCGCACCGCGCGTTTCGCCGTCGACTTCCACGGACTGCGCGTCCTGCACGAGCACGACGCCCGCGGCGCCGCTCGCGAGCGCGCTCTGCACGCGCGCGCGCTTCGTGTCCACGCGCTCAAAGCACCGCGCCATCCATGCGGGCGGCACGGCCGGCGGCTCGTCCAGGTCGCCCGACTCGTCGAACGCCTGCGCTTCTACCAACTGGTCCAGCACCTCGCCCAGCGTGAGGTCCGGGGTCTCGTCGCCCCAGCGGCCGGTGCTGGGCACACGCGTCGCGAGCGTAGTCCGCGTGACCATGAACACGGGCACGTACACGCCGGCGCCCTCGGGCAGCTGCAGCTCGAACGCGTCGGCGCCCCGCAGGTCGAGCACGACGAGCACGGCGAGCGCGCCGCCCTCCTGCGCCGCCAGCACACGCCGCGTCATGGCGTCGACCACCAGCTCGCTCCACTCGACCATGTGGCGGCCGTCGGGCATCGCCGACCGCGTGAAGAACCGTGAAGACCTCGCGTCGTGCTCGTTGTCGTTGTCGCCCAGTGCGTCGCCCCACTCGTCGTCTCCGCCAACCGGCTCGGGGCCGCAGCAGCGCTCGTTAAACTCGACGAGGAAGATGCTGTTCGGTTCGAGAAAGTCCGTGGGCATGACCTTGCGCACGCGCCGCGGCAGCGCCGCGAGTCGCTCACGCATCGTCGCGTGGAACAAATGGGTCGCGAAGCCGCGCTTCGAGGGCTTGTCGCGCGCCGAGGTGGCCGCGACCACGGGGAACTCGACCATCAGCGGCGGCGCGTCCGTCGGAAGCTCCTCGTCGCGCGGCAGCAGCAGCTGGAGGTACACGCCCGGGGGCTTGCCGCGCGGCAGCACGACGAGCCGGTCCGTGACGTGCCCGTGGAACCACAGCGTGAGCATCTCCTCGAGCGTGAACCGCCGCCCGAGACTACGGAAGCAGCCGAGCACGTGCGCGAACTTGGCGTCGAACGTCGCGACCTGCTGGGGTGTGCGCAGCCGGAACGGCGCCACGCGTCTGGCCCAGAGATCTGTCGCCGCGGACGCCGGCGCGGCCTCGAGTTGCGCGTCCTCCTCTCGCGACGCGTCTCCATTGGACGCGGGGTCGGTTTCAGTTACCTCCTCGTCGCCATCGACGGTCTCACTTTCGATGTCGTCGAGGTCGCAGTCGAGGATGACGCACGACCATCGGCGCGGCGCGTACGCCTGGGCCACCACCTCCTGGTCGCAGGACCAGCGCGGCGCGCAGGCCAGGTACACGCGCCTGGCGGCGCTTAGCCCGTCAGCGCGGCCAGGTAACCTCAGCCAGACGCTGCTGCCCTCCGCGAGCACGTGGTGGTCGCCCACGCTGAGCTGCCGGAGCCGCAGCGGCATCACCGCACGCGGGTCCGTCTCGATCGGCTCGAACGCGTGCTCGGCGTCGCGCCCGAGGCGCTTGCCCCAGTTGCCCCACTCGAAGACGCGGCCGTCGGCTGTGAGCGCCACCGAGTGGTTCTTGCGGCACGCCACCTGGACCACGCGGCGGTCGCTGAGCGCGAGCACGGGCTCGGGCTCGGGCAAGAACGTGTACGCCGAGTTGAGCATCTGCCGGTCCACGAACGCCACCTCGAAGCGCGCGTGCGCGTCGCCGTGGCCCAGCTGGCCCTCCGAGCCCTCGCCCCAGGAGAACACGTCGCCGTCGCGGCTCAGCGCCAGCGAGTAGTAGTCGCCGCACGCGACGCGCGCCACCGGGATGGGCTCGGCCTGCTGCTGTGGCGCGCCCTGGAAGTACACGAGCTTGGTGGGCTGCGCCAGGAACTCGTACGCGCGGCCGTCGCGCGGGTCGTCGTAGCGCGCGTAGCTGAGCGTACCGCCCGAGCGCGCGCGCAGCGTGGCCCCGGTGCCGTGGCCCAGCTGCCCGTGGTCGTTGAAGCCCCACGAGTGCACGTTGCCGTCCTCAGTGACCGCGAGCGCGTGGCGCAGCCCACACGCGAGCTGCGCGACGCGCGCATGGGACGGGAATCGGAACGCCAGCCTCGCGGGGCTCGCGCGCGTGAGCGTCACGGCCGCGCGGAGCGCGCGCGCGTCGTCCACGAGCGAGGCCTGCGCGCCGAGTGGGTCCAGGTACACGCGCGGGAGGCAGTGGCCCCAGGCGAAGAGCGTCTGGCGGTCGCTCTGCAGCGCCAGTGCGCACGTGCGCGAGAGCGCGACGTCGCACAGTTTGGCCCGGAGCAGCTTGAATGCGTCCACGAGCCGCAGTGGCGACGGCGACGACGATGAGAGCGACTCGTCACTGGAGCAGGGCACGCACGGGCCCTGGCCGCACAGGAACAGCCCGCCGTTGAGCGCGTTCGCCTCGGCCTCGGCGTGCTGCTCGAGCACCTTGGCGAAGTGGCGCCGGCGCACAAAGCTCTGGAGCAGCGCCGCGGACGCGTGGCGCTGGCGCGTCTGCGCGGCACGGCGCCGCTCGAGCAGCCCGCGCGAGCAGCGCCGGCGCCACGTCGTCTGGATCAGTGTGGCCGCGCTCTCGCGGCGTCGCGCCAAGCGACCTTCGAAGCTTACGACCTGCGCGAGGCGCGCCTCGTACTGGCGCCGCTGGTGGTCCTGTAAACCACGATATGCGGGCGAAAAGAAGAGCCCGTCGCAGGGCGACCGCGCGACGCCGAACGTGAACGGGTTGCGCATCTCCTCACCGCTAAAGAGCGCGAGGAACCGGCGCAGCGCCGGCGTCGCGTGGACGAACGCGCGCACGTCGGTGGCCGTGACGACCGCGCGCTTGGCCCCACGAGCGCCAGGGACAATCTTCTGCCTCTCAGCGAACGCCACGGCATCGGCGGCGAGTCGGCGCGCGAGCAGCGAGAGCTCCAGTCCGTGGCGGCGCCAGAGCGCGCGCACGCCGACCGTGAGCTGCCCGACGCCGTGCATCGCGCACAGAAAGAGCTGCGCGAGGTCGGCCTCCTTGAACGTCGGCTCCTTGGCGTTGCTGCTGGCGGCCGGGTCCTGGAAGAGCGCGAGCAGCACGCGGCACTTGTCGTCGGCGCGCCAGATCGCGCGTGAGCCCAGCACCATGGCCGCCAAAAACTCCATCGCGAAGAGCGCGTCGCCGCCGCCGCGCGCGAACGTGGCGAAGACGTGGTCGACCTGGCGGTCCAGCAGCGGCACGGATGTGGACTTGTGCGGCGTGAGCGGGCTCTTCTGGAAGAGCACGGCGGGCGGCATCATGATGTCATTGGGCGCGCTGGGGAGACCGTAGGCCGCCCCGCGGCGCAGTAGCGAGGCGGCGGCGCCTTCGTCGTCCACCGCGAGCCACGCGCGGAACTCGTCGCGCGAAAGGAACCGCGTGCGCGCGCGCCGCAGCAGCCGCGCGTGGAGCGCCAGCGCGTCCTGCTCGGTGAACCAGAGCACGAGCGGCGCGCACTGCGGCCACACGGCCAGGTCGGTCGCATTGTACTGGAAGCCAAACGCCAGGTGCTTCCAGGAGGCGGGTGGCGTGGCCGCCTCCGTCTGGTTGTTGCTCGCGCCGCCCACGTCACGGGTCGAGAGCACGCGCGAGTGCTCGGCGCCCATGGCCGTCGTGTCGGTGGGGATTCTTGGAATGAACGGGAATGGGCGCGCCTCTTCAAAGATCGACTCTACGGTCTCCGATATCGAACATAGACGCCTGGGATAATCCGCAGCACCACCTAGTCACTCACACACACAGAGACACCGGTTACGCTTGTCCCCGTTCGGATGGCGAGGCGAGCGTCGACGAGCGACGACGTGGCGCTCGTCGCGACGGGCAAGTCCCGCGCCGAGGTCTCGGCGCTGCGCCACCTCCGTGAGGTCTACGACGCGCTCGCACGTGGTCCGGCCCCCGGCATCGCCGACCAGGACGACGAGGCCGCGCCGGCGTACTCGCCGGGCAAAGGAGCAAAGCCGCAACAACGCGTCGCGGGCACGCGGAGCCGAGGCGCGCTCGACACCGTGCGCGCGCTCCAGCAGTCGTCGTCGTCGTCTTCGTCCTCTGTAGTGCTCGTGGACCGATGGCTCGAGCTGGAGACGCTCGCGCGCGCGCTGGACCGCGACGCCGCGGCGCTGCAGCGCGAATTTCAAGTCAGCGAGTCACGCACGAGCCGCGCGCTACGTCTGCCGGCGCGGGGCTTGGACCTGCCGCTCGCGGAGGACGCCAAGCTGCTCGTGCTGGGCGACGTGCTGGGCGCCGAGGCGTTCGCGCAGTACGCGGCCGATCTCTTTGGCGAGCTCGCGCAGCTGCGGCGGCGCTTCGCGCTCTACGGCGACGCGCGCCGCCAGTTCCAGGAGCAGGTGCAGCTGCGCTGCATCGGCACGCACCGCCTGCGCGACATGCTGCCGCACGCCGAGTGGCTTGAGGTCGCCAACGCCGCGCTCGCGGCGCTGCGGCTCGCCACCACAGAGGACGACGCGCTGCTGGTCTCGCACTTCCCCGTGCTCACGCGGCACTGCTCGCCTTCCACAATGGACCACGACGACGACGATCACGGCGATGAGAACGCCGTCGCCGTGCTCGACCTGCTCGGGCTGCTGGAAAGGCTGCCGCCGGCGCGCGAGCGGCTCGTGGCGCTGTGCTTCGAGCAGATCGGCGATGTGCGCCGCGGCACTGGGCTAGCGCCGCCACCCGAGGGCGTGCGCCCGCACAAGCTCGCGGCGCTGGCGAGGCAGGCCCACGCTGACACGCAGTGTTCGCGCGATGAGATGGAGCGGGTCCTCACGTGGCTCGACAACGGCTTCGACGACGAGCGCGCGGACGTCAGCCGCGCGGCGTTCGTGGACTTCCACGCGGCCGTGAGCGACACGTACGCGCGCGAGGACGCCGAGTTCGTGGCGTTCTTGATGTGCGTGTGGCGCTTCGAGCTGCCGCCGGCGCTGGACGTCGTGCGCGAGGTCGTGAACGACTACGAGGCGCGGTGTCAAGAGCACACAAACGTGGTCCGCAAGCGCGAGGTGCTCAAGAAGCTCGACCACGCGCGCGCGGCGCTGCCAAGCAAGCTCGCGTCGCTGCGGCGGCTCGTGGGCCACGTGGAGACCGTCGCGGTGCACAGCCGTGAGCAGCTCGAGCGGCTTCAGACGCACCAGCACCTCGACGACAGTGGCGTGCTCAGTGGGCTGAGGAGACTGCGGCTCAACGGGCTCTCGCTGCGTGAGTTCCCTGTCTTTGTGGTGGCGCTGCCGCTGCTGGGAGAGCTCGATCTGGGCGACAACCAGCTGCGCGACGCGCTGCCGCTGGCGACGATCGGCGGGATGAAGACGCTGCGAACGCTCGTGCTGCGCGACAATTTCCTGAGCGACCGCAGCTTTGTCGAGAGCTCTTCAGACCTGAAACAGGGCGCCTGGCAAGGGCTGAGCGGTCTCACGGCGCTGGATCTCAGCCGTAACCAGCTCACGACGATCCCGGGCGTTGTGGTCCAGCTCCAGGGCCTCCAGCAGCTCTCACTGGCGTCCAACAAGCTGCGCGACAGCGGGCTCACTAGAGAACGCGCCGCTCAGTGGGCCGCGCAGGGCTTCCCGCGACTCCAGACGCTGGATCTGCGCGAGAACGAGCTTGCCACGGTCCCGGACGCGGCGCTGATGACCGGTAAAGCCTCGCTGGAGATGCTGTACGCGCAAGACAACCAGCTTGTGGATGTGCCCGAGTCGTTTGCGTCCCTGGAAGCGCTCCGCGAGGCGCACTTCACCCGGAACCGCCTCAAGCAGCTTGCAAAGGCGGATCTGACGTCGCTGCTGACTCGCTGCAAGCGCCTCACTGAGCTCGTCCTCGACCAGAACCAGCTTCGCGTCTTCCCTGTGCAGAGCTGTGCTTCCCTATCGAGTGTCGAGAGCTTGCGCGCGATCCGCTGGCCCAAAAACAGGCTGCGCGTGTTGCCAGCGCTCACGAATATCACGTTCGCGGCCTGCGAGACGCTTGATCTGCGTGCCAACGCGCTCACTGAGATCGCTGACGCGTTCTTCGCGGCGTTCCCGCGGCTGAGAGCGTGCCACTTGCAGCAGAACGCGCTCGTGCGGCTGCCGGACTCGATCGCGACGTGCGCGAAGCTCCAGGTACTCGAGCTCCACGAGAACAGACTCGAGTACGTGCCGCCGGCGCTCCCGACGCTGCGCGAGCTGAGCGTGCTCAACCTGCGCGAGAATCAGCTCGTTGCAGTGCCCACCGAGTGGCACGCGTTCGCGCAGCACCGCGAGGGCGAGTTGTCGCGACCGGCGATGCGGGTGCTCCAGACGCTCTACTTGCAGCGCAATCCGTTCAAAAACAAAGTGCTCCAGGCGCTGGTGGACGGCAGCGGGGGCGGGGCGAGTGGCGGGGCGTCCTCGCAGGCGGCGACGCCGTTCAAGTCGAGCGGGACGCAGATCTGCGAGATGTACGTGCGCAAGCTCATCGACACGCTCGCGCAGAGCGTGCCGGTGCAGAGCCTCGCGCGCGCCGTCCACGCCGAGGCGCTCGACGACCCTGAAAGCGACGACGACGATCTGGAAGACGACAAAAATCACGAGGAAGAGCGACGCGGCGTGCCAGTCCGGTGGCGGACACGGCGCCGCCGCTGGAAGGGCCGCGCGCGGTTCGTGCTCCAACACATCGAGACGCAGCTGCGGGCAAAGTGCGAGCAGTCTCCCGACCGCGCGCGGCTTGTGCTGTCGGCACCAAGTTTCCAGAAGCTGCTCCAGAAGCTGCTGGTCGCGAGCACCAAGAAGGAGCTCCAGCTCATGAGCCAGCGCTTCCAGACGAGCGGAGGAGCTGTGGACGGCCTGGCGTTCCTTGCGGGCGTCGAGGCCGTCGGGCTCTTCAACGCGCTGCCCGACCAGGCGGTGGAGAAGCAGGGCGCGAGGGAGCAGGCGCGGTGCGAGTCCGTGCACAAGCCCGTGGATGCGGTCGCGTCGATCCTCCAGTACCTCCACGTCGCGCACGAGCAGAAGACGCGCCCGGCGACACCCGTGGCCGCCAAGGAGGCCGCGACCGAGCCGGCGGAACCGCGTAGCGTCAAGAGCCGCCCAGGAAGCGCCCCGGCCAAGGCCAAGGCGGTAGCCAAGCAGTCACCTCCGCGTGGGCGTCCACACTCGGCCAAGCCCAAGACGCCGAAGGAGACGGCGCCGGTGAAGATGCCTGGGAGAGACGCCGACGCGGCCTACGCCCAGCTGGAGCGCCAGCGCCAGCGCATCCAAGTGTTGGAGCAGCAGCTGCTGGACCAGCACGTGCTGCGGCTGGCCGAGCAGAACGCGCATCGTGCGGACGTCCGCGCACCGCAGGACGCCGGCGGCCAAGCGGCCACTGCGGACGCCGCCTCGGCCTCACGCGTCGAGACCGAGCCATCCGCCAGCGTGCTCGTGGATGTGAAACAGCTGAACTCTGGTACTAGTACTTCCGAGCGCGTGGTGGTGGCGGTGGCCCGGGACGCCACGGTGGGTGCGCTCAAGCTGGCGATCGCGCGCCGCCTCGGCGTGGACGTGGCGCGGCAGGTGCTGGTGGTGCGGGACCTGACGGCGAGCGCGCGCGCCCACGTGCGGCTCCAGGACGCCGCGCGGCTCGCCGGGTACTTTCCTTCAACGGCGTCGACCTCGTCGCAGCAGCGCTGGGGCGTCTCGCTGCTCGAGAGCGAGGGCGTCCGCGCCGTCGACTGGGCCGGCGTCGTCGCGCAACGCGCCAGCCAGCCGACGCCACATTAGCGAAAGCGTCGGGTCGCGACGTTTACAGATCCGCTGACCATAGAGAGAGCGACGGGCCCATTCTGGTTTCCAGGTTTCCTGGTCACCGACTCGACGACCACACAAGATGACGAGAAAGCCGTACAACGCGACGGTCTCAGTTCACGTCCTCACGGGTTCTCCCAGCCGACCCGTTCTCATACAAACACCAAGTCAAAGTTGGCCGCAAACCCGTCAGGAGTGGGCGCCGAGCCCGTCGTCAGGGTGGTCACATGAGACTCGTCATGGCGCCACATGGCGCGGGTGCTCAAACGCTCCTCTCCCACAAGCAATCGCTGTACAGATGGCTCCGCTCTGGACTGTAGCGGCGCCGGCGCTGAACGCCTGGCCGCGCCTGTGGCCGGCCACCAGCAGCCTCGCCGCCGCGTCCTCGTCACTTCGCTTCTTGTGGCTCTTCCGTCCACGACTATGACCAAGGCGGCGGACGCGCAGACGCGGCTCCGCGAGATCCTGGCGGACAAGTCGACGCTCGTGGGTGTGTGGCTGCTGCCGCGCGAGCAGTGGGCCAAGCGCGAGGAGCGCGTCCACTGCGCGTTCTGCGCGCGCAAGTTCGGCACGTTCAGCCGCAAAGTCCACTGCCGCGCGTGCGGCGAGATCGTGTGCAGCTCGTGCTACCGCAAGAAGGACGTCCAGGTGGGCGCCACGCGCGCCGACGCGCTGCCCGTGCGACTCTGCTTCGACTGCATCGACCTCGCGCTCGCGCCGCCCACGAAGCCGACAGCGCATGACGACTTTGAGGACCAGGACGCGATGGAGGGCAGCTTCACCAACAGCGGGCGCGTCACGCTCTCGGCCTGCAGCTCGCACATGACGTTTGTCGACGGCCTGCTGGTCATGGACCCGACCACGAGTGCCGTGACGGCGCCGACCGACAGCTTTGTGAACCTCGAGCTGTCCGCGTACGAGGAGGACGGCAGCGAGGCCGGCGACACGGACCGCGAGAGCGCGTACAGCTACGACTCGGACGGCGAGATAGGCCAGGACGACGCGTCCTCTTCTCAGTACTACACGTACCCAACGAGCGACCGTGCGCGGCACACGAGCAGCGCCAAGTCGCTCAGCGCGAGCGCGGCCAGCACTGTGAGCAGCAGCGGCAGCAGCAGCAGCAGCAGCTTCCGGATGCTGGGCTTCGTGCCCGAAGACGAGAGCCTCGGCGACTTTATCAGCGACATGAAGCTCACGATCAGCGACCTCGAGGTGGACCCGGACGCGCAGCGCGCCGAGCTGCTGCGGCAGTACAAAGTCGCGTCGCTGCGGTGCCAGCGCGAGTGCGACGCGCTGTGCGAGCTCGTGAGCCGCGCGCTGGACTGCGGCGTCGCGGCCGTGGGCTTCATGGACGAGACGGCGCAGTGGTACAAGTCCAAGATCGGCATCTCGCAGTCGCAGCTGCCTCGGGATGTGGCGTTCTGCTCGCAACTGCTGGACACCACCACGGCGACAGTCGTGCTGGACGCGACCAAGGACCAGCGGTTCCTAAAGAATCCGCTGGTCACCGGCTCGGCCCGCATCCGCTTCTACGCGTCCACGCCGATCTGCGACCCGCAGTCGCAGCTCGTGCTCGGTTCGGTGTTTGTGATGGACCCGCGGCCCAAGACCCAGGTGCCGCCGCGCGCGATGGAAGTGCTCGCGTATGCGTCCCAGGCGGCGCAGCAGCTCCTGATCTCTCAACAGCACAAGACCGCGTCACGGCGTCGCACGCGCCAAGACCGGATACGACGCGTGTTCTCGGAGCCTACGCTTATGGACGGCTCGTCGAGTGAAGGCGGCCAAGAAGAAGAGGACGACGCCGACCACATCGGCGTCGTGCAGTTTACCAAGTCGGATGGCCCGCGCGGCAAAGGCGCGCTGTGGACCTCAGAACCGCCGCGCAGCCAGAGCTTTGGTGCCGCGAGCGGCATGGGAATAACGCTGCTGGATTCAGACGCGCTGCTCACGTCGCTCAAGACCTCGTCGCGGTCGTCGTCGCGCCGCGGCAGCGCCGAGTGCGAGACCGAGACGGCCAAAGTGCTTGGCCGCTCGGCGCCGCCGCGTGCGCCCTCGGCCAAACTCGGCTGGAGCTCCTCGGTCACGGCCGAGGAGATCCGCCAGCAAATCGAGACCACGCAGCAACTGCTGCAGGCGCTCGGGTCGTCGTCCCGCGGTGCTCGCGCGGCGCCAGCGCCAGCGGCGGCCGTGAACGAAGTTGAAGTGTAAAATCAGGGTTGACATGTTTGTAACAAATACACGGTACATAGCGGTCGTGCGATTGGCTGTACTTTCTACCAATTATATGAGATTCAGTATGGCGAGGGGATCTTTTCTTGTCCAATCCCACGCCGATCCTTCCCTCCGATCAACGGGGAGATACGAGGACAAAGCAAGGTTGACAGCCAGAGACAGAGAGAGGAACCGATGAGCAGCAGCACCGGGAGCGAGCGGCTCGCGAGCGGCGCCGAGCAAACCGCCGGCTGGAAGCAGTTTGGTCTCAAGCAGGACCAGCTGAGCAGCGACCGTTCCGCGGCGGCGGGCGACCAGGCGCCGCAGCACGCGGACGACAAGCCGGCCGAGACCGAGGGCGACGACGAGAACCCGTTCTCGCAGTACTACGGCATGCTGCTCCACCAGCAGAACATGCTGCAGGACAATGTGCGCACGAGCACGTACGAGCGCGCGATGATGGAGAACAGCGCCGACTTCCGCGACAAGATCGTGCTGGACGTGGGCACGGGCTCGGGCATCCTCGCGTACTTTGCGGTCAAGGCCGGCGCCAAGCACGTGTACGCCGTGGAGCTGAGCGACATGGCGCACTGCGCGCGCGAGATCCTGACCGCGAACGGTCTGGGCGACCGCATCACGGTGATCAAGGGCAAGATGGAGAGCGTCGAGCTGCCGGACCACGTGGACATTGTCGTGTCGGAACCCATGGGCTTTTTCCTCGTCCACGAGCGCATGCTCGAGACGTACGTGAACGCCGGCAAGAAGTGGCGGCGGCCGAACGCGCCGTTCAAGATGTTCCCGTCCGTGGGCACGATGTTCGTCGCGCCGTTCACGGACGAGAACATTTACCGCGAGCAGATGGGCAAGGTCGCGTTCTGGCAGCAGCGCAATTTTTACGGGCTCGACCTCTCGGCCATGCGCGACCGCGCCGTGGCGAACCACTTTTCGCAGCCCGTGGTGGGCTACTTCCCGCCGGACATGCTACTCTCGTCGCAGCACGTGACCCACGAGATCGACTTTGCCAGCGTCAGCGAGCAGGAGCTCCACACGTTCGACATCCCGTTCCGGTTTGTCATCGAGCGCACCGGTACGTATCGTGGATTGCCTTCGCTGAGGTCTCTTTCTCTCATTCACAATCTTGGATTGTTATGTTGTGTAGCGATTCTCCACGGCATGGCCTGCTGGTTCACGGTGGACTTTCTCGGCTCGACGTCGCGCGTGGTGCTCAGCACGGCGCCCGACCAGCCGGGCACGCACTGGTACCAGTGCCGCTTGCTGCTGCCGTCGCCGCTCGCCGTGAACGCCACGCAGAGCATCACGGGCAACCTCCACTTTGTAGTCAACAAAAAGTTCAGCTACGACATTGACATGGAAGGTACGTCGGTATCTGAGTGCGACTAGAGAGATGGGATGGCTCACTTCATGTGGCTGTGTGTGTAGTGTACCTGGACGGCACGACGATCTCGGCGCGGAATCACATCCTGCTCCACGACCAGATGTACCACTACCTCTACTCGCCCGGCGCCAACTAGAGCTTCCGGCCGAGAGCATAGTGTTGACATCACAATCGCTAAAAGACACACGTGTTGCATGTTGGGAACGCGAGCCGTTCTTCGTGAACTTAAATAAAGAAAAGACAAGGCGCATCGTCGGTGTGCCCCATCTAACCTACACCCTCATGATGTGGTCGATGGCTGTCTTGATGCAGGGATCGAAGGCGTCGGCGGCCGGCGACGCGCGCGCGCGCAGCACCGCGTCCTCCATGTTGTCCACGGCCTTGTCCACGGGCACGCCGCGCCCGTCGTACAGCTCCTTGCCGTCCGCGCTGAAGCAGCGCAGATACGGGATGTCCACGGTCCAGCAGTTGGGCAGCCGCAGTCGGCGCGTCAGCGTGAGCGAGCCGGCCGACGGCGCGCCGATGCGGCACGTGTTGCCGCGCTGCATGAGCGCCAGCGACAGGATCTCGGCCGTGCTGGTCATCATCCACAGAGGCTCAGTCAAATGTCCACAATGAAAGTAATGCATACACAACGTACCCTCTCGTGTGCTGGCTCTGGAGCACGACCATAGGCCCGCTGTACCGCAGCGTGCGGCTCGAGCGCGGCACGTAGTGCTTGCGTTTCTTGGAGAACCGCGCGGCGCCGGCGGCGGCGAGGCGCTCGTCGGTCTGGAACGCCACGGTCTTCTTGGGGCCGGTGAAGAAGCTCGCGACCGCGAGCGCCGCCGCGAGCGAGCCGCCGCCGCGGTTGAAGCGCAGGTCCAGGATCAGCGCGTCGACGTCGCCCAGCGAGCGGAGCACGGCCTCGAGCGCCCAGCGCATCGACTCGAGGTCGTAGATCTCGGGCACAGCCACACTCTTGGCGGCCGTGGCCGCTGTGGTGGCCGAGCCTGTGGTCGTGGGCGGCGGGACCGTCTTGGTGCTCTTGCCGCTCGTCGGTACGGACCAGAGCGGCCCGAGCGCGTCGAGCCGCGGCAGCGGGAAGTCCACGAACCCGTCCATGGCGTGGACCGCGAGGTAGCCGATGCGCCACCCGGGGCTCGTCTCGGCGTTGAGGATGCCGTAGACCACGTGGTTGGCGGCCGCGCGGCCGCCGTCCGTGAGGTGGCGCCGACGCACCACGTCCATGGCCGCGGCCTCGTACGCGAGGCGCTGCGCCGTCAGCGGCGCGCGGCCAAACGCCGTGAGCGTGGCGCCGACGGAGTGGCCGTGGGTGGGTGACGACAGCGGCCGCGTGACGCGCAGCGCCGGGTCGCCGCAAAGCGCGACGCTCTCTTGGAGCGCGATCCAGAGGTCGTCGTCGCTGGTCGCAGGCGACAGCGGCGCGCCGAACACGCGGTGCACGGCGCGCCAGTCGGCGCTGGTGGACGTGGCGAACGCGTGGCGCCTGAGCACGGCGCGCCAGAACGCGTCGTAGTTGGCGCGCGCGTCACAGGAGAACGTGATGCGCGCGAACAGCAGGCGCACGCCGTCGAGCAGCAGACGGAGCAGGATGCCGTGGAGCGTCATGAGCACCACGAGCGCGCCGCCGAGCACGGGCGCGTGGCGGCGCAGCAGGCCCACGGGCAGGATCGCGAGCGACTCGTAGAGCTCGAGCGGCGCGAGCAGCAGGCGCTCGAGGCGCTCGAGCGGCGAGCGCGCCACGGAGGGCAGCACGGCGGAGAGCAGCGCGGAAGGCGAGAGCGCCGCGCGCCACCAGGAGGAGGAGGCGGAGGAGGAGGTGGTGGTTGCCATGGCGGAGGAGGAGGAGGACGGCGGCGGAGAACGGGTTCTCTCTCGGGCGGAGAGTGGCGGCGGAGCGGAGATGACAACGGGAACAGGATTGATGAGACTGTGCGCGTCGACGCGGAAACATATGTACTGAGATAGAATGCGCCGGCACAAGATTCGTTACTTGTATCAGTACATGAATCTCTCTCGTGAGAGTGACGGGTGGAGGTATTACTGTAGTGACTAGGGAAGGCGACCACCGAGGCGGCGGAGTGCTTGGAGGCTGACGCGTGGGAAGATACCCGGCGCCTTGGGCGTGTTTTGGTCCGGTAGGAGCGGCTGGGACTTGACGGTCTGGAGCGATTTCTTGGACGGCCTATCGGGTCGGGATTCGCTGGGCACTGGCTCATTGGCGACGGCGGCGATGGGCTCCATGGCGGCGGTGGGAGCGTGATGAATTGGGAGAGGATTTACGAGTGGGCCATGAAGCAGGAGACACGTCGTGTGTACATTTCCTGTCTGGATAGGCGGCACAGGAAAAGAGAAGACGGCCACCTCCTGGACGGTGCCACAATCATGTGCGTCGATACCGTTATCTTAGTGTATTTGAAGGTTAGTGTCCCCGAATCTCTGGGAATTCGATCCCCATGTACTATTACAAAGGTAACTCCCCCTTTGTTTGCTGCCGGAGCGAGTAGCAAACATGCTCTTGTTGAATTCGACCGGTCGTTATGCGCGAGGCTAGTGTACAAGGGTCGCAGTCACCGTCCTATTGCCGCACTTGGTGTGTAGGTGCTGGCGGAGCTCGGGACATGGTGGTGGATTTGTTCGTATCAGCACAGCGAGAACGTGCACGAGGACGGCGGGCGAACGGCGTACTCGACGTGCGGGTGGCTTCTCGTGGGCGTAACGGTACTTGGGTTGGCTCTATCATGTTGACTATGCTCTGACTGTCGCTGCACCGGTCGCCACACGGGGATCGGCGCATGGCGTGTCGAGAGCGGAGTAACGGAGACCATGGTTTGGAGTGAAGAGGCTGGGTAATCGTGTGGCGGATTTGGATGTGAGCGCCGCTGGACGCTGGGCACGTTCCCTGGCCGATGAACGAGCACACCTCCAGAGAACCGACCGTCACACAGAACCAGGAGCGACGCTGTCCCAGCGTTGTGACAATCTAACTTCAGTATTTTATCAATTGTGTTGCTCTGTGTTGGAATCTTCAACCAGACCAATTCACTGACATAACAGAGATAGTGACACTTATTTGGGCGAAGCCCATTATCACGGAACTCGAGTCACTTTGAGTATTGCTTTTGGATATATAGTGGAGAGTGCCAATGATCAGTAGTGATGTTGTTATTAGTGCCTCCGGTTGTGTGTGCTTCGAGATGAGCATTGTTTACAGATGTTCGTAAAACGAGGTGAAAAACGGCGGTCCCAGTGAGAGATGCAGGAGGATGTCCTTCTCATCTTGCGGATAGTGAGCAAAGTGTCGATATGAAAAGGTTTTCACTTGAACGTGTAATGGGGATGATATTCACTGGTTCGTAAACCGACGTAAATGTGGGACAGGAATGAGTTCAGGGTTCGTGGGGTAGTGCGATTGTTTGATTGGGTGCATCAGAACTGATTTAGGTTAGGGCTGCAGTGGTGGATACGACGTGCAAAGCAGGGAAATGGATACAAACGGGTCTAATCGTGTCGATGCGGAGTTCATGGTCGAGAACAACGTGCGCGCGATTGCGAACACACCAGCGTGAGCTGTGATGTGTGTCGTCGCAAGAACATCACTTCCAAGTGCGTGTACTGACGCCGTCGTCCACGGGGCTCACCGATGTCCTGCGCCATGCCTGTGTGTACGTCAAGCCGCGCGTGCCGCTGGCTCGGGTCGGCTCGATCAAGAACATGCTTCAGATCAATGCCGAGCGCGTGGAGCGCGACATGCGCTCGCACCGCATCCGCTTGAGCTACGGCAATGTGCGGTAGGGTCTAGAAGCCATCCACGGAGAAGGTACAGACAAGATTTGGAGCTCTTTCCAGACAAAAAAGTAGTGCATTGGGCAGTGCTGCCGTGCCGGAATCCTGTGCTCAAGTTGACAACAGGTCAGTTCATTGCAAGTAGTTGAGGGTGGTTAGTCGCAATACGCTTTTGGGTACGTCCAGTGGTACGAGAACCTATACCACGCGTCCGTTACTCCCCCCGCGCTATTCGTCGACGTATATGCAGCGCCGGCGGCGAGTCTTGTCGACGAGCGCCTAGTCATCTTTGAGTTGCTATAACGCCGCGTGGATCTCGGGATGGCCTGAGGCGGAGGTATGGTATTTACTCGCATGACCTGCGCGGTGGGACCGATAGGTGTTCGGTGACCCACGCGCTGTGGACCTTGAACATTCACAGATTTTGCGTATGTGTCAACCATGTGTGAGCTAAACGAGGGGTTTTGATTGATAATCAGTGCTTACTCTAAGTCCGCCGAGGCGGGTCTTAGTTCTTCACCGACTTGTACGGCACGATCCTACGTTGGTTGGCTACATGCTAAATCCTACTTCCTACAGCTGCTCCTACTTCTGCTTCCTACTCCTACTTCCTACAGCAACAAAAGGGGCAGACGGCCCAGGTCTGCGAACGCGGGCGGCGAGTTTTGTCGACGACCGCCTAGTCGGTCTTCTTCTCCGCCGCACCAGGGGTTCCGTACGCAGCACACGGCTTGACCTTCTTGGCTGGATTCTTCTCCGGTTCTTGGGTGTCAGCATCTTGAGTGTCGTTGGCGTCACCCTTCTTGTTCTTCTTGCCCGTCTTCTTGCTGGCTGATTCACCCTCTGTCTTGATGAAATCGTCCATGTCAGCGACGCCTTCGTACACGTCGTGGTACTCCTTGAGGTCATTTACTTCCTTGACAAAGATCGCCTGACCTTCAACGCCACGAGGGTGGCGGTTGGGGTCCTTCTTGCTGCGCCAAACGGTGAGGCGGAAGATGTACTCGCGCTGGTCACGGTACGGCAAGGCATCGAGGTCCTTCTTGACAACCGGGAAGGCGTCGCCGGCAGCCTCCTTGTCGATGAGAACACAGTGCCACCCGCGCTGGAACTTCTTCATGGACAAGAGGCACATGTCAAGCGAGTGGTGAGTTGGGGAATGGAGGGTCGAGTGGGATGTTGCTGAAAGCCTCGGCGCGGTGAAGGTTGTAGTCACTTGTGGCAGTTGAAGAGAGACATGACCGCCGGGAAAGGAGTATGCACTACCGTCTAAAGCGATCCTGGAAACGGACGGTCCTTTCTCGGGTTGTGGGGATGTGAGGCGTTGTCGAACCCTGAGATAACGTTCTTGTGTGGGACGCGGTTGCGCTTTCTTATGTGCGCATCAGTGCACCTAGTAGTGATCGACGAATACAGTGTCATTTCGTGTGCAATGCTGCACTGGATTGACGAACGGATGCGGGAAATCTGGCCCGCGTTTCGTCACATCCCCTTTGGTGGCAGGGGCCTAATACTCGCTGGCGATCTCGGACAGCTCAGCCCAGTCGCGCCCACAGCTTTGTTCACTCCACTAAACGAACTTGACAACCCAAACCAAAAGAAAGGTCGCACTTTGTGGCAAAATATCACCAACGTGTGCAACCTTGCGGGCCAAAACCGTGGCCGACTCGACCCTGAATGGTATGCAGCGCTTGCCCGCCTCAGAAAAATGGAAGAGACACCACAGGATCTCGAGCTTTTCAACACTCCATTCAACAGCACAGTGACGTGCTCAGAGAAAACCAAGTATATCACATACAAAAACGATGATGTTGACCATGCAAACACAACTTTTCTGAGACGTCAAACCAACCCGATATACAGTCTACACGCCGCTCACGTCGTTGAACCCATTCGGGGTGGGGCCGAGTGCATTGCTCGTGAAACACAAGCAATGTCCGACTTGCTCTCACAAGCAGAAACGCCAAACAAAACTCGCGACAAAACTATTCCAACTTCCCTCTCACTTGCAATCGGGTCCCCAATGGCGCTTACAATGAATCTTGAGCAAAGTGCAGGACTCTGCAATGGAACCAAAGCGGTTGTATTCGACTTCATGCCGACTGCAGGAAGAGGACCACCAATACTTTTGGTCGAAATAACGGACAAATACTTAGGACCGTCGT
>JAADWV010000427.1:0-30026 GCA_023336295.1 Pythium folliculosum | reverse complement strand
CGCCCACAATGCGTATCCCGAGGATTTTCCCGAACATCGATCATGTATAAGGAGATCTCGTTCTATAATAGTTATCTGTGTGCACTGGCCGCGATAGACGTGTCAGCGGGCACGGCGAGCGCGTTGCCGCAGTGCGGGCACCGCTCGTCGTCCTCGCTCATGTGCGCGAGGTCCTTGCGGAAGGGCCGGCGGCACTGCTTGCACAGGAACGCGAGCTCGCGCGCGGCCGCGAGCGCGTGGTCGCTCAGCTCGAAGTGGCACTCGGAGCAGTCGAACCAGCGGCTGCAGCACGGCGCGCGGAACGCACACTGGCGCAGAGAGTAAAAGAACGGGTCAGCTTGAGCCGGTTGCCATGACATGCCATGCCACGCCTCGCACCTGCACGTTGGTGATGTGCTTGCACATACTGGGCGATGCTGGTCGGCTCAAGGCTGTTGGTGTGGGTGGTGGCAGTTCCAAGGGGATGTATATCCCTCGAGAGGGCTCTCGGCCCGCAGCAGCGCGAGCTCGCTATTTTTAAGAAGCCGTCCCAAGGGCATGGCAGGCCTCTACGCACTCTGTTGCCTCCACTCTCTTCGTCTCCCTCTTAGCACGTACCGCTGCCCCGCCATGTCGACGCCGACGGCGACCATCACGCCCGACGACCTGTACGACAAGGCGCGCCATCTGCGCGTGGACCTCGCGGCCGAGCCGTTCCTGCTGCCGCTGATCCGCCAGGCCGTCGCCACGCCGCTGCCGCCGCAGTGGACGGTCGAGGCGTCGAACGACAGTGGCGATCACGACCACGATACCAAGCGCCCACCGCTGTACCGCAACACGCTCACGGGCGCGCTCCACGACACGCACCCGGCGGACGCGTACTTCCTCAAGCAGATCCACGAGCTGCGCCGCTTCCACGAAGCGCAAGAGCACAGCGACGGCAACGACGACGGTGAACTGGCTGATGGGAACCAGGCGACGGCCGCGGCGCCGCGGTCCTTGCCCTCCTCCGGCTGGATGGAGTTTGCCGACGCGAGCGGCGCGCGCGACGCGGCGTACTACTATGACTTTGTGACCAAGACCACGCAGCGCACGCGGCCCCGCGCGCCGCTCGCTGGCGCCGCCGCCGAGGTCTCGCCGCTCGCGACGCTGGACGGCGCGCGTGCCGACAAAGTTTTTGAGCACGCGGCGCGGCTCCACAAGTCTCCGTCCATGAAGAAGTGAGTATGCACGTGTGTGCGTGCGCCTCTATGTGGTGACTGACACGCTCGTGTTGTGGCGGCAGCCTGGCGGCGCTCGAGATCCTGTGCTTCACGTCCTGGTGGACCGAGAGCGCGCTCGCCGGGAGCACCAAAGTGTACCTGCAACTCTACTTTTCAATCCCGACGCGCCACTTCCAGATCGCGGTCGACGACTCGGACGAGGTGTTTACGGTCTCGCACCTCGTCGGCCCAAGCGGCCGCGTCGTCGGCGCGTGGGACCTCCACGTCGGCGCACGCCTCCAGATCCTCGGACGCTGGACCACGCTGATGCAGCCGAGTCTGCTTACGCGCCAGTGGCTTGACCTCCACGCGCGCCAGTTTGAAACCACCAAGCGCGAGCTAGAGGCCGAGCTGCTCAAGTACGAGCTCCACAGCGCGCACAGCCGCAAGCCGCTGACCGGCCAGATCCAGTGCGCCGAGCCGCACAAGTCGACCAGCGGCGTGTCACTGCGCAAGCTGCTGGGCGAGATGGACACGCTCAAGTCGCGGCTCGCCAAGTACCGGCCCGACGTCGCGCGGCGCTTTGTGCTCCCGTACGACGTTGATGAATAAAAATCTGGATCATAGCCAGTGTAGCCATTTCCACTTGGATGTAGCCATGTTCAAGGTGGGTACAATTCTCTCCTTTCAAGACTGGTGATGAGAGGCTAGTTCCGAGACACCAAAATTAGAAAAGGAAGAGAGGGGGTACGCATCAGTGGGCGTGTCTGGGCGAGCATCTCTTTCCCACCCAGGCTAGCCCGTGCAAGCCCCAGCGCAGGCTGCTGGTGGGTTCTTGTGCCAAGAGGTCCGCTTGTCGTCCGGCTTCAGTCAACTCAGCAAGCATGACCATCACGACGCGCTCCAAGCGCGTGTCCATGTTCGGCGCGGCACCGACGCCCGCGAGCGTCGGGCCGGGTGCGTACGCACCAGAGAAGCATGCCTCGAGCTTCAAGCGCGAGTCGCGGCCACTGTACTCGGGCTTTGCGTCGTCGGACGAGCGCAACTTGAACGCCAACAAGACGACGTCGGCGATCACGCCCGGCCCGGGCGCATACATCGCGCCTGGAGGCGACTGCGGCGGTGCCAGCGCTGCCATGTCCAACGTATTTGCGACCAAGGTACGCTGGCGAGGCGCCCCACACGCTTTTAACACACTGGTCGAGGCTCAACTCGCGTTCTATTTCATGTGTTAGATCTCTCGGTTCGCGCCCAGCGCGCCGGGCTCGACGATCTACCGCGCGTCCTCGGTGCAGGACAATCCGGGCCCGGGCGCGTACATGGCGTCGACGCCTTTACAAGTCTCCAGCAACCAGCACGACGACATCAAGCCGGCGCGCACCGGCATGGTTGTGCCGGTGCGGCCGTCGGCGCCCACGATCCCGCGGAAGGAGCAGAGCTACGGGTACGAGAAAGACCCGTTGAACGGCGACCTCCGTCTGCAGGCGCAGCCCTCGCATATCTACTCGGGGCTCGGCCACGACACAGTCGGTCCGGCCGCGTATAACGCGCACGCCGACAAGATCTGGAACGAGCGCAAGAACGTCGCGCCGTCGCTCAAGTCCACGGTCAAGCGCGAGGTCTGGGAGGAGTACGCGACGCCGCGGCGCGCCGTGCCCGGGCCAGGCCAGTACGATCCCGTGGGCACGCACCGCATCCGCGGCGGGCGCAAGCTCGGCGGCAGCGCCGATCGCCCGTCGGCCGTGTTCGCGTCCCGCGTGCCGCTGCTGCGCGACCCGAAGCGGCCCGACCAGTACGACCCGGAGCGCGAGCTCGAGCTGCTGGCCAAGGAGCAGCGCCTCCAGCGGCGCCACCCGACGTCGCACGCGCCGCAAGGCGGCGGCAGCAAGATCGAGGCCTTCGGCTCGACCACGGGCCGCACCGATCTGGCGTCCCAGCTCTCGGCGCCCTTCAGCTCGCCGACGTTCAAAGCCACGCCCGGGCCGGGCCGCTACGCCGAGCACGCGCCCTCAGCGTCATCGTTCCCGCGCAAGCACGCGACGCACCGCGCGCGCGAGGACCAGCATGTCGGCTTCACGAGCGCCACCGAGCGCCACTGCCTGACCAAGCCCAAGCCCAGCACGTCGCCCGGGCCGGGCGCGTACAAGAGCGAGACGCCGCGCACCGTGAGCAAGGACGTCAAGGCCCGGCAGACCGTGGGCCGCTTCGGCGTCTTCGGCTCGACCGCCGAGCGCCGCGTGTGGGAGCAGCTCGAGACCATGGCGCCCGACGAGGTCACGCCGGGCCCGGGCGCGTACGAGCGCCCCATGGACACGCACGGCGGCCACTTCCCGCTCCACGCCGGCTCGGCCGCGTTCAAGTCGGCGTCGGCGCGGTTTGCCAAGCCCGCCGTCGGCCAGTACGGCGGAGACTCCGAGGCGCCGGCCAGCTCGCCCGTGGCGGGGGCAGCCACCTCGCCGCTCCACTCGGCGCGCGCGCCGTTCCTCTCGACGGCCGAGCGGTCCGTGTTCGATGCGAAGGAGGCCCAGTACGTGCCCGGGCCGGGCCAGTACGAGAGTGCGATGCCGGAACTCGACGGCCGCGACGTGCGCGCCGCGACGCTGGGGAACGAGGAGCGCTTCCGCGTCAAGCCGCGCGTACCCGCGCACGTGGGCCCGGGCGCGTACGCGATCTCGGGCACGGTCGGCACCAAGAGCTTCAACGTGACCATGGGCGGCACGGCCTCGGGCGCCTCCGCGGCCCGTAGGCGGTAAGTTAGGACACACCCGAGAAATACACTGGTTTGACGACGAGGCGAGGCCTCCGGTCAGGGGCGTCTGTAGTTCTATGCTCGTGGCTCTGTTCTACTGTCGCAGAAAGAGAAAAAGCAGAGGGAGGAGGAGACTGTGCTGGATGGGCAGTTGATATTTGGTTCACTTAGGCGCGGCTGCCGCTGCTACTCGCGGCCGCCGGCGCGTGGTTCTTCCGCCACCGCAGGAGCGCGCGGTAGGCAAACTGCAAAAAGTCCTGCATCGTGATGAGCCCGTCGCGGTTGCCGTCCACCACGTCCATGAGCAGCTCCAGCTCCTCCTGCGACGCGTACGCGTCTACAAGCCACAGACAGCAAAGGTTAGTCAGTCTCACTCGTAGGCCAACAGCAACAAAGTCCCAACGCACCGCTGTCCTGCTCGGCCAGTAGCACGGCGAAGCTCTCCTCCATGAGCACGCCCGTGCCGCTCACGTCCAGCAGGCTAAAGTAGAGCCGCAGCGCGGTCCACTGGGCCGACGTGAAGATCTCGAGGTTGGTCTTCTTGGCTGGCGTCTCTGGCGGCGCTGGCACGGTGAGCTGGATCTCGAGCACGTCGCGCGTCGTCTCGAGCTCCTCGATTGTGAGCGCCGGGCTGCTCAGCGTGCCGACGTCGATGTCGTCGATGCTGCGGCGCTTCTTGGGCTCGATGATGAACGTCGCGCGCACCTGCGAGGGTGCGTCGTGGAACTGGACGCCCAGGAACTTTTCGCAAAAGCGCATAAAGCCTGGGCAGAGCCGCAGCCCGCTGCCCGTGCTCGCGCGGCGCTGCGGCTTGGTCGTGCGCGCGTACGCGGCCGGCGTGACGTGGAGCACCGTGTGGAGCGGCAGCGCCGGCGCCACTGGAGCGACCACCGCCACGCGCGCCGCCTCGCCCTGCGTGCTCGAGCGATCCACCGAGCGCCGCTCCTCGACTCGCGGCGGCGCCATCGCCATCGTGTGGCGCTTGTGGGTCTTGCGCGTCGGCTCGGCGGGCTCGGCCAGCTCGGCCTTGTCCACCACGTTGGACGCCGACGACGCGGTGGACGAGGAGGACGCGATGGCCGCGGCCACGTCCAGCGAGGCGCGCAGCTGGCGGCACACGGCCACGAGCTCGTAAAAGTCCACGGGCAGGAACGGCAGCTGCTCGGCGAGCAGCGCCAGCACGGCGTCGTGCTCGCTCGCGCCCTCGAACTCGCGCTCGCGCTGAGCCGAGCGCGCGTGCTGTCGGTACGCGAGCAGCTTGCGCGCGCCCGGCGGCTTGTCCCACGGGATCACGAGCGTCGCGCCCATGTTGTGGTTCGTGTTGCAGTACTCGGGCGCCGAGAACACCGTGATCACGGGCGGCAGACGATCACTGTCATCGTCGGTCTCATCTGCGTCGGTTTCCTGGTCCGCAAAGTGCTCGCGGAAGCCGTGCTCCTCGAGCTCGTGCGCGCGCACGATCGCGAGCAGGTCGTTCCGCTGGAGAAACTCGCGGCACGCGCGCGCGCTGAACGTGAACGAGCAGCCGCGCACGGCATTGGGCGCGAACGGCTCGCGCTGCGCGCTCGTGTCCTTGGCCGGGTCGGCCCAGAGCAGGTCGCAGAGCGCGCCGCTCGGGTCCGGCTCGGTGAAGCGGTCCACGAGCTCGTTGATCTGCTCGACGCGCTGGATGCTGGGCGAGAGCCCGCCGTGGACCGCGAGGAACGTGCCCCGCGCGGTCGTGACCGTGGCCGCGAGCGGCATGGCCTCAAAGCACTTGACCGCGCGGTTGTACACCGCGAGCCCGTACTTGCGCAGGCACTCGGCGCGGAAGCCGTAGAACGTCGAGAGCGAGCGGCACTCGTGGTTGCCGCGCAGCAGCAGCACGCTGCGCGGGAAGCGCGCCTTGAACGCCAGCAGCGTCAAAATGATCTCGCACGACGCCACGCCGCGGTCCACGTAGTCGCCGAGGAACAGGAACGGGTTGCTCGCCGACGGCGCGCCGTGGACCGCGAAGAGCTCCACGAGGTCGCTGAACTGGCCGTGGAGGTCGCCCACGACCGTGAACGGCGCGCGCGCGGCCACGACGTTGGGCTCGAGCGCCATCACGTCGGTCGCGCGCTGCAGCACCGCGAGCGCCGTCTCCACCGACACGGTCTCACCTCGCCGGAACGCCGCGAGCAGCTCCAGCGGGTCCACCGCCGCCGCCGGGTCCTCCTCCTCCTCCTCGGCCTGGTTGCTGTCCTGCGCCGGCCGCGAGACCGTGGGCACGCGCAGCTGCGCAAAGAACCGCACTACGGCGGCGTCGATGTCCTCGCCCGGCTGCAGATGGAGCAGGCGGCTGAACGTGGCCGTGTCGGTGGACACGCGCCGGTGGTGCTGGCCCTGGTGCTGCTGCAGCTGCTGCGCGGCGCCCAGGCGCTTGAGCGGCCCGGCCTCGCCGTCGTCACTCACACTGCTGGCGTGGCTGCTGCGGCGCGCCCGCGAGAGCCCCGAGGAGGACGCCGAGCGCGTCTTGTGTGGTGTGGTCGCCTGCTGTTGGAAGTGCTGCGGCGGCGCCGGGCTCAGCGGCGGCAGCGACGGCTTGGTGCTGGAGGAGAGCGCGTTCGCCTCGTCCTCCTGGTTCGAGTTGGCGCTGTCGGCGCCCAGCACCGCCGTCGAGGGCACGGCGAAGCCCTTTTGGCTGTCAAAGCGACGCGCAATGTCGCGCACCGTGGCGCCGTGCGGGCCGCGCGATGGCGCGCTGCGCTGGCGCAGGAACTGAGGCTGCGGCGTGGCCGGCTGCACGACCTTCTGCGGCTCGTCCACCGCGACCATGTCGCCGTCGTCGTCACCGGCAGCGTGGGCCTCGTCGTCGTCGTCGTCGTTGTGGTCGCTGTCATCGTCGTCGCCGTCGTCGTCGTGCTGCGGGATCGAAAGCGACGGGAAGGCCTTGTTGGCGGGCACGCCGGGACCGCCCTTGCTCGGCGTGGGCGACGGCAGACCGTTCGCGGGGATGGCTGCGAGGAACGCGTTCAGCTTGCTCATCGGTGCGGGAGGGAAGGAGGAAGGCGGCCGAACGTCACGCAGCACCGAGGGGAAAGCGAGTCTGTCGAGGCCGGCGCGGGGTAGTAGCAGCCGTGAGCGAGCGCGTGCCTCCTGCCCCTCCGCACCTCCCACATGTCTCTCTTCTGCCGTGCCTTTCCAAAGCACCGGGAACGCTGAGCGCTAATTTGAGCGCCTTCCACAATTTAAAAGCGCTCGCGTGGGCGGAGACGCTGGCCGAGTCTCCCTGTCGCTGTTGCTATTCCGAGATACTCTGGCGCTTTCCACGATCTTCCTGTCCAGTGCGACGCGATCCATGGGAGGCGAAAAGAGAAAGCGGATGGCCATAAAAAGCTCTCCACTCACGGAATCCTCCGTCCGTGGGAGCCGCTCACAGCTCCAGGGTGCGCTCGCCGGCCAGCGGCACGCGCCGCGCGCGGCGGAACGTGAGCACGAGCGGCCGCGGCGAGTAGTGGAGCACCT
Source organism: Pythium folliculosum (assembly GCA_023336295.1). NCBI lineage: Eukaryota > Oomycota > Peronosporomycetes > Pythiales > Pythiaceae > Pythium > Pythium folliculosum. The sequence continues at coordinate 22,610 of JAADWV010000427.1, read as the reverse complement.
CGAGCACGTGCTGGAACTTGGCGTGGCGCACGCCCCAGTCGTTGATGCTGAGCAGCCAGTCCCCGGGCTGCACGCCCGGCGAGAGCAGCCCGCCACCGCCCTCTCCTCCGGCGGCCGCGCCCTCCGCGCGGACCGTCGCGACCTCCGGGTACGGCTTGCCGATCGCCTGCTGGAAGCGGATGCCCAGCGCCGGCACCTCCTCGCGCCAGATCACGTAGCACAGCGAGGCCTCGCACCGCTCGCGCTGCCGCAGGATGTCACGGCGGAGCGACGCGGAGGAGCACGAGGGCGCGGAGGAGGACACCGACGCGCGTCTCCGCGGGGCTTGATCTCCGCTTCCCGTTCCGCCACGACTCCGCCGGCGCCCGCGTCGCCTGGCCTCCTCCGTGTACGCGCGCTCGCGCTGCGCGAGCTCCGCCACGGTGGGCCGCCGGAACCGCAGCACCGCCGGCCGCACGCAGCTGTCCAGCACCTGCTCCACCTCGGCGGCGCTCAGCTCGCTCGCGTGCGCGCTGCAGTCGTTGATCGAGAGCAGCACGTCGCCGTCGCGCACGTGCCACATGCCCGGGAGCGACACGTTGGCGCAGGACGCGTCCGCGACGAGCGGGAAGCCCGTCGCGGGGCACGGCGCGAGCGCGAGCGCGTGCTGCTTGTGGTGCCACACAAACACCTCGTACTGCGGCGCCAGCGCGCCGACCTGCTCCGCTGCTCCTCCGTACGCTCCTCCGCCGCCTCCTCCTCCTCCTCCTCTGTCTTCTCCGCCGCTGGAGCCGTCGGAGGACCACAGCGAGGTCTCCGAGCCGGAGAGCGGCGCAGTCGAGTGGCTCGAAGCGGCGTCGTAGTGCTGCGCGGACTCCTCGCTGCTCAAAGACCAGAGCGAGCTGCTCCGCCGCCGGCCCCACATGAGCTCCTCCTGGTCGTCGTGCGCCTCCGCCTCTGCTCCTCCTCCGTGTTCTCCGCCGTGTCGCGGCGTCGTCGGTCGAATCGTTGCGTTCTCGACGCGCCGGTCGTAATGGGTATTACTCCGCCGGGCGTCTTGCTCTCCGCTGTGGCATCTTCGCCGCCTCCTCTGGTTCTCCTCTGCGCTATGGCGACGCCCACTGTGCGCTCCTCCGTGGACGTGTCGCAGGAAAAAGGCCTGGATCGTGCGCGCAGCCGCGTCGCGCTCGTACGTCATGTTGAGGAAGCGCCGCACCGAGCGTTGCAGTAGCACAGCGCCGCGCAGCTGCCGGTCGCGCTGCGCGATGTGCTCCCAGTCCGCGTGGTGGCCCTCCGCCTCCACGTACGCGCGGCCCTCGCGGATCCAATAGTCGTTCTCCTCCTCCTCCTGTTGCATCTCTGCTCTCCGCTCCGCTCGCCTCCGCCGATGCATTGTTTGTGGTGCTGCTGGCCACGTTATTGCAGAATGATCTCCGCGCCGCCGCGTATGAACCCACGTTAAGAGCACCACGGGAGGGGCAACTTGCTGGCGTGTTGCGGTTTGATGCGGCGCACCTAAGCGGGCATCGACAGAACTCAAAGTATCCAAGAAAGAACGCCTTGAGGGGGCGGCGGCGACGGTCTCATCTGCCGCGCGGAACCAAGAGCAGAAATACCCAGAAGGTTCCACGAACCTCAATCAGGTTCCAAATAATCGCGCTGGTCCCACCGCCGCGAAAGACCGCAAGTACTGGTTTATGAAGAACCAGCACGGCCAGAAGTCCGTCGTGGCGCAATGAGGAGCTCCAGACTGGTGGTGGTCTCCGATCTTTCGCCGCCTTCCGCCCTCGGCGTGTCCGTTCGTCGGCCAAGCGCCGCGCTTGTGAGCCATTCCCGCTGAACGGCGGTCAGGGAACCGTGGAAGGAAATGCGCCAGTTTTCTCGCATTCGGGATCTTTTGGCTGGCTCGTCTATGGTATCTGGACCCATGTGGACCTGGACCTTTTTCCAGATCCGATCTTCAACGTGCCCTACATAACGTGGTACACATAACATGGGTACACAATGTGTGGCCCACTTTGGATTTCAGGAGCTCCGCCATCAACACGGCGGTCTCACTTGGCCACGATCAGAATGTTCGGGAAGCTCGCGCGCCGCAGCGCGGCCACCGCCGCCGCCTCCAGGGCGGTTACGCGCGCGCTGTCAACGGCGCCGACTGCTTCGTCGTCGTCGCTGGTGCCGGTGGGCGCGTCGCGCCACGCGGATCTGATCCCGGAGGACGTGGTCCGCGAGCTCAACAAGCACATCGTGGGCCAGGAGGACGCCAAGAAGGCCGTGGCCATCGCGCTGCGCAACCGCTGGCGCCGCCGGCAGCTCAAGAGCGACGTGCTCCAGGCCGAGATCTCGCCCATGAACATCCTCATGAGCGGCCCCACGGGCTCGGGCAAGACCGAGATCGCGCGCCGGCTCGCCAAGATCAGCGGCTCGCCGTTCCTCAAGGTCGAGGCCACCAAGTTTACCGAGGTGGGCATCTACGGCGCCAACACCGAGTCCATGGTCAAGGACCTCGTGGACGTGGCCGTGGACATGGAGCGCGACCGCATGCAGAAGCAGAACGCCGCGGCCGCGCGCGCGCGCGCCATCGACCGCCTCGTGGACCTGCTCGCCGGCGGCGCAAACCCACTGAGCGACGCGGCGCGTGCGTCGCTGCGCGACCAGATCGCGAGCGGCAAGGCCGACCACCGCCGCGTGAGCGTCACGCTGCGCACGCTCGCGAAGAAGACGGCGCGCGGCGCGCGCGGCTCGGACATGATGATGGAGATGCCGCCCGAGCTCGAGAACATGATGGGCCACTTGAACCAGCTCATGAACAGCCGCCTCGGATATGGCGGCGCTCCTGGCGGTGGCGGTGGTGTGGGCGGCGACCGCGCACAGGAGATGACCGTGAAGGAGGCGCTGCCGCGGCTCGAGGCCGAGGAGGCCGACAACATTTTGGACGAGGACGAAGTGATCAAGCAGGCGATCGAGAACGTCCAGCACAACGGCATCATCTTCCTGGACGAGATTGACAAGCTCGCGAGCCCGGACGAGCGCAGCGGCGGCGCTCTCCGCAAGGGCGAGGGCGTCCAGAAGGAGCTGCTCGCGCTCACCGAAGGCTGCGCGGTGCAGACCCGCTACGGACTCGTGTACACGGACCACATCTTGTTCATCGCCAGCGGCGCGTTCCACCGGTGCAACCCGTCGGACCTCATGCCGGAGCTGCAGGGTCGTCTGCCGATCCGCGTCACACTGTCGCCGCTTGGCGCCAAGGAGTTTGTGCGCATTCTGACCGAGACTGAGCACAACTTGCTTCGCCAAATGCAGGCGCTGATGGAGACCGAGGGCGTGGACCTTGAGTTCTCGGACGAGGCCGTCCAGGAGATCGCGGCCATCTCGGCGCAGGTCAACTCGCAGACCGACGACATTGGCGCGCGCCGATTGGCGACGATCGTGTCCAAGATTCTCGAGGAAGTGTCGTTCCACGCGCCCAAGATGAATGGCATGAAGTTCCAGGTGGACAAGCCGTACGTGCAGCAGCGCCTCACCAACATCCTCGAGAAGACCGACCTCACCAAGTACATCCTGTAGCTCTACAGCTTGCAAAAAGCGCACAGGCGAGCCAAAGATACTAGAACAAACACACACAAAATCCACAAAACGGACATGTCATCTACATTCACACTCCCTGACACCTACCGTCGTTTCGGCTTCTTCGCGCCACTGGAGGAGGCCGCTGCTTTCTCCCCTCCACTGGTCGCCTTCTCGCTCGCGCTCGTGCTGTCCGACGGTCTTCGCTTGGCTGGAGGCTTGCTGCTGCCGTTGCCGCTCGGCTTCGATGACCCCTTCTTGGCGGCACCACTTGATCCGCCAGAGCTCTTGGAGCCCGAGCCGCTCTGCGATTGCGAGCCCGACGAGGATTTCTTGGTGCTCGCTGCGCCGTCATCTGCCGCGGCAGCACCGCTCGCCGACCCCGTGCTGAGCAGCACTTCGTAGTGGCGCGACGGGATTGGTCCCTGCGGCGCGCTGCAGCTCGCGTGCATCTCATCCCAGCTGTTCATCCAACACACAAACGGTTGCGCGATCTTGCGCGCGTCCATGCCGCTGATGAGAGCGCGCTTCTTGAAGCACTCGACGCACTGCACGACCTGTCGTTCGCCGTTGTCGTCGCGCGAGTCGGTGTACTTGTACTGCTGAATGGCCTTCTCCATGCGCTTCACGCGCTGCAGAAAGTCCTGAACGAAGCGGCGCTCGCGGTACTGGACAAGGTCGGCCTCCTTCATGGGCACCACGACCTTTTCCTCGGGGGCGGAGCATTTCTACATGCGACAAATCAGCATCGCCATCAGAATGAGATTCTTGCCGCGCTAAACTGAGATGGTGGGGGACACGTACGTTGAATCGCTTGTCCCAGCGGTTCATCTTGCAGTACCATGTCGCTGGGAGATCGTTCACGTTCACATGGCCTAGTCATAATCAACCGGCATCAGCACAAGAGCCCAACCATTCTCGACACGAGACACAGGGAGCTACTCACTGGCAAGTCGCCGCCACTTCTGGCACTTGTCGCACTGCACCCAGTCGTCCTGCTTGGTCGCCACCGGCAAGATCTTGGGCTCGGCGTCCTTCATCTTGGCCGCACTGCGTGTCTCGACCGTCATCTCCGGCCCGGACTCGTCGTCTTCCTCTTCCTTTTCTTCGCGCCCGTCAGTTGGTTCGCTCTTCACAGGCGACGAGGCGGGTTCCGATGCCGGCGCACTCGCGCCCTCCGCGCTCTTCTCGCTCGCGTCGGCAGCGCCTCCGTTCGCGGCCTCGAGCTCTTTCTTCCGCTCTTCGTCGCTGATGATGACCACCTCGAGTCCGTAGTAGTCCATGATATCTTCGTCGTCGTCGACCGGCGCGATCTCGGGCCAGAGCGACGAGATGTAGTTGGCGCGCGCCTTCCACGACAGCTTGGGCGCGAGCTCGGACGTGACGGGGATGTCGTCTTCGTCGCCCACGGGGAGACGGCGGTACCGCGGGAACATAGACAGCGGCGGCGGCGACGGCGGGCCGCCGCCGTGGTCGCTCGGGCCCCAGCTCGTGGGCGACGCCGGGCGCCGGTACGTCGAGCGGATGTTGAACTGGCCTGCGTGGTGGTGGTGCGCGTCCACGGCGTCGTCGTCCATCGACAGGAACGCCGGGTCCTTCTTGACCGCGGCGTAGTACTCCTTGAGCAGGCGGCGCTTGAGCCGGAAGACCTCGGCGTTGCGGCTCGGGTTGCTGAAGCCGCCGTTGTGGCGGTGCGTGGTCGTGATGGTCGTGGTGTTGGTGCCGTTGGGCGACGTCACGACTTTCTCCTCGGGCGGCGGCGGCGGCACCGCGCGGTATGAGATCTCGCAGCGCGGGTAGTAGCGCACGAGACGGTGCATCTTGTTGTTCTTGGGCTTCATGATCGTAAAGTCCTTGAGCTCGATCTCGCGGGCGTCCTCGGGCGCGAGCAAATACACGTCCACGGATTCGGTCACGGTCTTTTCAGCTGCGTCTACAAGGGCAACCAGAGAGAGTTATACGCCGATCGGCACACGGATCGATAGAAGAAATAAAGCGCTATCGACGCACCGTCGTCGTCGCGCGAGGGCATGTCGCGTGGCGGTGTCACGCGGCCGCCAAGGTCGTCGTCCTCCATTCGGGCTGATGTTGTGCTCTGGCCAATTGCCCCCCGACGGCTGAAACATCCAGGTCACCCACTTTTGCCAGAGCAGGCGCAACATAAAACCTCGTTTGACGAAATAACCTCCAATGGTACTGAAGTGCCCCACAATAGAGGCTCCATGTATCCATGTTCCCTCGTTTGAGTGGCACCCTCACACGTCGCAGGATTCAGTCTGGGAGTGTACAAACGAGCCTAAACACACAGCTATCCTCCTCATCAAGCTCTTCATAACATTTGGTACCTTTCTAAACAGATACAAAATATGTGTCTTGTAGTTTCTACAGGACTGTATAAATACATACATGGGGTAAAAGTTAAAATATTCCATACTGTGAGGAAGCAATCTCTCTGCGACGCTTGGAAAGACGGTCTCTCGAATGGAGAAGGATCGAAGGGGAGATGAGGGGCTTCTCCGCTGCGCTCATCAAGCCCCCCTCTACAGTACGACACTCGTCATTCCTCCCCTTACTCTGGTTCTTGCTCCGATGGCGTCCTCGTCGTCGCTCCACACGCTCGTGTTCGTGTACGGCACGCTCAAGCGCGGCTTCCTCAACTACGAGGACTACCTGGGCCCGGCGTGCGCGCTGCGCAAGGCCGCGTTCCTGGCCGAGGCCGTGACCGCGCGCGCTGACTTTTGCCTCGTGCTGCGCAAGGAGCGCAAGGTGCCGTGTCTCTACCGCCCGCAGCCGGACGTCGAGCAGGGCTACGCCGTGCCCGGGGAGATCTTCCGCGTGGACAGCGACACGCTGCGCGCGCTCGACATCCTCGAGGGCGTGGACGAGGCCAGCTACTACCGCGAGGAGATCGAGGTCACGGTCACGGGCGGCGACAACGGATCCGGCTGGCAGGCTGGAGAGACCGTCACCTGCTTCGTGTACCTCAAGGTCTTTAACGACAAGCTCGTGGCGCTGGAGAACGTCGCGGCGTACACGGCCGAGTACCACACGTTCTACAAGTCGCGCTTCCGCACGCCCAAAGTGCGGATCCTCGAGTGCATCTACGGCCCGGAGCTGCCCGACGCGGTCCGCAAGCGGCTGAGCCAGAGCGCAGACGACGCGGAGGCGCCGGAGACGCCGGCCAACGACCTCCGCCCCGCGGTCGCGAGCTCTTGATTTGTCCGGTGAAGCTGCCCCAAGAGTGCGCGATCACTGTAGCAACGACAGCCAATGTCGCCAGTGGCGCTCCCGCAAGACCATGCTCGATCCATAAATAATGTCAATGGTTTACACTTGTAGCGATTTTCGTTCCACCTACGTTCACGTATTTCACACGGAGACGACGATGACCGTGATGTCGTCCGAGCTGCCGATCTCGCGGGCCTCGTCGGCGATGGCCTCGGCCGCGGTCTGCGCATCGCCGCCGTCCGAGAGCTCCTGCTGCGCGACCAACATGGCGCGCTGGTTGCTCAGCACGGACCAGACGCCGTCGCTCGCGACCACGATCGTCGTGCGCCCGACCAGCAGCTCGTCCTCGCGGATCTCGGGCGTCGGGATCACCCAGCCACTCATGCTCTTGCCTTTCATGTCGAGGTCGCCGATCGAGCGGAACGGCTCGAGGATGCCGGCGATGCGGCGGTTGCGGATGAACGCGCCGGCCTCGAGCACGCGCAGCTTCTCGGACCGGTTCGACACGCTGTGGTCCTCAGACAGCGAGATCACGGGCGTGGACGTGCGGTCGTCGTTGCAGTGCCAGCTGCCCGAGCGCGACGGATCAAAGCCCTTGCGCTTGGACTTGGTGGACCGCTCGGGCGCCTCGCGCGCGATCGAGCGGCAGTCGCCGCAGTTGAGCACCATGCGCCGGTGGCACTGCGCCTCTCTGTCCCAGTAGAGCACGACCGCGTTGAAGCACGTGCCGCTGTCGTCCTGCTCGCGCGCGGCGTTGGCCAGGAACGTCTTGTCCAGCGCCTCAACGGCGCGCTCGATCTCAAATTTGTTGGTGAACCCGCCGTGCTGCGTGTACACGCTTTCGAGCGTACCGAAAAGCTTGTCCACGACGAAGTCAGCGGCCTTATGGCCGCCGTGGCCATCCATGACTGCAAATAGGTGGAACGCGTCCCCGCTGCGCACGAGCAAGCGGTCTTCGTTCGCGTGGCCGGTGTCGCCCTCACTGGTCGTGTGGCCCACGCTGCGGATCCGCACGGGCGGCATGATCACCCCCTTGGCCGTGTCGTCGTCCTCATCGGCGTCCATGCCGTCTGTTTTCATCGTGCGAAGTGCGTCGTCGTTGTCATCGTTGTCTTCGGTCTTGCCGTACTTTTGCTCGTCGGCGAGTCGGCGCTGTTCGTCCAGGTCAATATCCTTGGAAAGTGACCGCACGAGCGCCGGCACGTTGCGGCCGCTCGGCTTCTGCTGCTGCGGCGCCTGCGCGTCGTTTGCGCTGTCGCGCTCGGATTTCCCCATGCTGCGCAGTCGGCGGCGCTGCTGGCGGCGCTGCTCCCTGGCGGCGCGGGTGAGCTGCTTGGCGTCGGTCTCGGTCTCGGCCGTCGACGACGAAGGAGCGACGCTCGTGGCGGTGGTGTCTTGTGCGGTCGTGGGCTCGGCCGCGCGCTTCCCGGTGCTTGTGCGTGATGGTGAGGAGGAAGACTGGCGCGTGAGCGTGTCGCGGAGACCACTGTGCAGTCGCCGCATGTCCGAGCTAGCTGACTGATGATCTTCGCCGTGGGTTGGTTGGGGTTCTTTCCGCAGCGCGCGATTGGTGCAAACGCTAGAATACCACCAATCAGAAGCGACTCTGAGATCTGAGATCCAAAAGTGAAGAGATCACTTGACGTCCTAAACTAACGCTTGTGAAGAGTGATTGTCCTAAACGAACGTGTCCGTGGCCAGCGGATCCGTTGGATTGGAAGCGAACGGCGCTTGCATGTCATTCACTCATCGTGTAAGAATGCTGTCGCGCGTGGGGCTCCGCCTGGTGCGCACTGCGCCGGCGCGCCCGGCGCTCGGGTGCCGCCTGTTCTCCGACTACAGCGACATCTCGGTGATGCCGCTCTTCGGTACCGACGCCGTGCGCGACAAGATCCAGAACGGACTTAAGAACGACGGCTACTGCGTCATCCAGGGCTTCGCCGGCGCCGACGTCGCGCTCCAGATGCGCGGTGCGGCGATTAGTTTGCTAGGGCGCTGCTCGTCTCAGTAGGATGCAACTAAACGTGTGTCATTGGCGGTGGTATCAGATGAGGCGCAGCGCCTGTACGAGGAAGGCTTCATGTTCCCGAGCAAATCGAGCGACGACCAAGGCAACGAGTTCGTCAAGGAGAACGTGTTCGCGACTGAGCTCAACGGCAACGAGTGGGAACTCGCGCCGACGCTGCTGGACTACACGCGCAGCGTCGTGCTGCAGGCGCCCGTGCTGCTCGACTACTTCTTTCCGCACCTGAAGATGAGCAAGAGCCTCTACGGCACCAAGCTCGCCGTGAGCCTCGGCGAAGGCTCCAAGTGTGCGTTTGTTCAGTGGTGCTGCTGCTGTGGGAGGGGATTCGTCCGCTGATGTGTCGTTGCGAATATGTTAATAGACCCCAAGCACTGCGACAACGTCGGCCTGCCCGACCAGCGCAAGGTCACGATGGTGTACTACCTGAACCCGTTCTGGGAGCCCTCGCACGGCGGTGAGCTGCGCATCTTCAGCAAGAACGACGGCGTCGTGGTGGTGCCGCCGCTCGCGGACACGCTCGCCGTGTTCTGGAGCGACCAGGTGGTCCACGACGTGCTGCCAACGCTGACCGACACGTCGGCGCGGGACAAGCGCCGCTACGCGCTCACGCTCTGGCTCGTGAGCGACAACATCAAGGAGATCGTGAACCCGGACGACCCGCTGTTTGCGACTCGCGAGAAGCACTTTTACGACTAAACAAAGAGTGCAAGCACAAGCCACGCGTAAAACTTGTTTTTGATTGTCTTGGTTTAAAACTAGCCGCCAAAAGACAGGCAGGCAGACGCACGCTTCGGCGGCAGCGTGGCGCCTGCGCCGGGAGACGCGGGAGATAGGCGAGTTTATCTGGTGATGCGGAACGAGCGCACCTTGGCGAGCAGTTCCTTGGCCTCGCCCTTGGAAAAGTGCTCGCGCACGGGCTCGAGCAGCCTATGAGAGTAAGAAACACACAACGGTCAGTGTCACCGTGACTATATGGAGACACAATAAAGAGCCACAGATCAGGGAGACGTACTCGTTCAGGCGGGTCGTGAGCGCATCCTTGAGATCGGCAGGCGCGACCTCCTTGGCAACAAACGCCGCCTCAAGCTCTTCGTAGGTCGCGAAGGTCTTCTCGCCACCGGCCGCGAGCTTGAAGGACACGCCCTGCGCGGCGAAGCGCGGGAAGATGATGTGCTTCATGTAGTCGAGGATCGGGTTGGCCTCGACCACGCCCTCCGGGCAGAACGCGTTCGCGATCTTGCGCGCGACGTCCTCGGCCGCGTCTTCCATGAAGATGGCCGACTCCGGGTCGCTCTTGGACATCTTCTCCTGGCCTTCCTTCAGACCCATGAGCATGTGGTGGCTGATGATGATCGGCTTGAACTTGGCCTTGATGAGGTCGCAGTAGTCGCGCGCGAGCATGTTGATCTTCCGCTGGTCCATACCGAGCTGGCAAATGTCGGCCTTGAGGAAGAAGATGTCCGAGCACTGCATGAGCGGGTACATGATCTGCGCCGCGGGCATGCCCGTGGCCTCCTTGCGGCCCATGATCGTGCAGCACTTGACCGTACGCGCGATGGTCGTGCGGCGCGCAATGTCCATGACGCGCAGCCAGTAGTACGCGCCGTTCGCGATGATCTCGTCCGAAGCCCAGAGGAACTGGACGTTCGTCATGTCCATGCCCGCCGACTTCCAGATCTCGACCATGTAGCGGCCCACCGTGCGGATCTTCTCAATGTCGCCGCCCATCTTGCTGTTGAGCATCGCGAACCAGTCGGCGACCCAGAAGCGGAACACGGCGCCGGCCGACGTAAGACGGTTCACGTTCACCGTGCGCATCACGCCCTGCGCAATGTGCATGCGGCCAGAGGGCTCAAAGCCGTCGTAGCACACCGGGTTCACCTTCTTCTCCAGCAGCGCGCCCAGCTCGCTCTCCTGGATGCACTCCTCACCCACGACGCGGCTCACGGCGTAGCGCTCCTCGTTCGAGAGCGACGACGCCTGCCACACGCGCTGCTCGGTCTCCGGGTACGCCGGGATCGACAGCGTGACAAACTTGTCGCCGTCCGGCACGGGCGAGACCTTCATCTTCTTGATGTTGGTCCAGAGCTTCTTGAGCTCGCCGCCGGCAAAGTGCTGGCGCACGGGCTCGAGCAGCGCGTTCAGGTATTTGGTGAGGCACGGCTTGAGGTCGGCCGGGTGGACCTGCTCGGCGACGTACGCGGCCTCGAGCTCGGCGTAGGTCTGGAACGTGAGGTTGCCGCCGTTCTTCTCGCTGCGCTCGAGCGTGATGCCCGTGGCCTCGTGGAACGGGAACACGATGAGCTTCATGTACTGCAGGATCGGGTTCTGGTTGATGTCGCCCGGCGGGCAGTACGCCTTCTTGACCTTGACGTTGAGCTCGGCGGCGGTGTCGTCCATGTAGATCGCCGACTCGGCGTCGGTCGTGCTCATCTTGGGCTGCTCCTGCTTGAGCCCAAAGAGCAGAGGGTGCGACACGAACGACGTGTTGGGCTTGGCAGTCTTCAGGTCCTCCTTGAGGTCGATGTACTCCTCCACGAGCGCATTGCCCGTGTCCTGGTCGGCGCCCAACTGGTAAATGTCGGCGTCGAGCAGAAAGCCGTCGGCCACCTGCATGAGCGGGTACATCACGCGGTTCGTGTTGCCGGCGGCGTCGTCGGCGTTGCGGCCCATGATGGGCGCGCACTGCTGCACGCGCTCGACCGTGAAGCGGCCGGCGACGTCCAGCACGCGCGACCAGTAGGCGCTCGAGTGGCGCGCGATCTCCGTGGACGCCAGGTGGATCTCCAGGTTCGGCTGCGAGGCCACATCCAGACCGAGCGCCTTCCAGACTTCGATCATGTACGCCGCGACGTTCTGGATCTTCTTCGGGTCGCCGCCAAACTTGTTGTTGAGCAGCGCGTGCCAGTCGGCGACCCAGAGCTTGACGTGGCAGCCGGCGTCCAGCAGGCGCTTGGCGTTGAGCGCGCGCAGCAGCCCGCTCGCGAGCGTCACGCGGCCCGACGGCTCAAAGCCGTCGTACGCGACCGGGTGCGCCTTGCTCTCAAACAGCGCGCGCAGGCGCTGCTGCGTCTCGGGCGCGAGCGGCGCGTCCGCGATCTGCGCGAGCTTGGCGAGCTTCTCGTCCAGCGAGAGCGGCGACGGCGCGAGCGCCGCGGCCGGCGCGTCGCCGCCGAGGCGCAGCGCCGAGAAGCCCGGGAGGAGCTCCGTGCCGGCGGCGGCGGCGGGGGAAGCGGCGGTCGAGGGGGCGGGCGGGGGCGTCGCGGCCATGGTCGAGACTTGTGTGGCTGATGCGAATGGAACTGCTCGGAGGAAAGCGGAAAGTGCACGATCTATCATAGATAGACGTATAGGTTTATTTATTGTGCTTAATTGGCATTAATGTGTTTGGTTATTACGGAAGTAGTCCAGATAACTTGGGTTATTCTCCCTGTGAGTGAAGGTCCTGGAAAATGCTCGTGGAATTGAGGTGGAGCAAGTCGAGTTTCTGGTGTTGGAGGACTCTCCCCCGTGAGGGTGCATCGAGAGCGAGGAGAAGACCTCTCTACTCCAGCAACTCACCAAAAATCCTCTCATTGGGCTCATTTACGCCGCACGACGAGACCAGCTTCAACAGACTCTGTCGTGAGGCTTCTTATTCGTCTCATGTCGGCTCTGGGATTCTTGTTGTGCGGTTGCGGTTGCTGTTGCCGTACCCTCGTTCTCATGTGTCTCATGCGTGTGCACAGTGTATGTACAGTACACACACGGTTCAACGAGCTCCCAGTTCGCTCTTCCGTCGGGCAGTAATCACCCCCAGGAGAACGCTCGTGGTCTCTGCAGCGTGTGTCCGGATCGAATTCATCCGGAAAGTGCAGTGGCGACAAGTGAGATCGCCCCTCAGTTCTATTGTAACAGCAGCTCGTCCGGGCAGGTAGGGATGAGTACTGTACTTAGGGAGATATCGGTACGTGAACGGTGGTGTTTTAATTGTGGGAACCTGTGTGGAAGCCTTGCCACGGGATCGCATGCGACTGCCAAACGCTTTGGGATCCGGAGAGACCGGCACTGTCGGCGCGCCAGTGGGATTGGCTGATGCCAAGCGCGTCATCGCGTTGGTGGTCGACAAAACGAAGTGTTTTAAACCCCAAAAGAGTTCCCAACACTTCGAAAAATCCGTTTTGGCCGCCGACAAGAGGTTGTAAATACATCATTGCTATCGGCCCACTACGAATATCCCACCCGTTTCAATACAATTGCTGTTATTCTGGAAATGACTTATCCTCCACCAAACGCCTCAACCGTACTGGTCCGACAGCGAGCATATCCGTTTCAAGCGGCCTGTCCCTGCCATGGATCCCCTCACGAAGCCATTCGATTCCCCCACACAGCTGGGCGTGCGGGTTGCGCAGCATCATCCCTCCCTCCCTGGCTGCCTGCGCAGTCGATCCGCTTGGCCGGCCAGCGCCGTCGATTGCTCTCCTTCTCCTTCAGTGATCGATCGACTGCCATCCTCCAAGTCACCCGGCGTCGCTCACTTCGTCTCCGCTTCCCTCCTCATCTCCCCATATCCAGCGTCATGTGTCTCTGCGGCTTGGACTTGTTGCGCGCGCGCCTGAGCGCCGGCAGCGACAGCGAGGCCGGCTGCGCCAGCGCGGGCCTGCGCAAGCTGCCGCCGCTCGCGGGCGACCGCCCCGTGCGCAAGATGAAGCACTTCCACTACCACCACCACCACAAGCGCGAGTGGCGCGACGGGCTCATGTTCTCGAACGCCGTGTACGCGCTCGCCGGGCTGCTGTCGCTCTCGTGCGGGCAGTACTTCTGCGCGCTGTTTCAGCTCGGCGCGGCCGTGGCCTCGAGCATGTTCCACCGCTCCAAGGAGACCAAGTACCTGCTCGTGGACGCGCTCATCAGCTCGACGCTCGCGATCGTGTACGTGTTCTTCGCGCTCCACACGATCCAGAACCAGTGGTACGGCATCCTCACGATCAAGCTCGTGCAGGGCCTGCTGTGCGTGTTCACGTGGCTCTACTGCGGCCTCCCGGGCGGCGCGCGCTACGAGAAGTGGCACCAGCGCTGGCACTACGTCTCGGGCATCACGACCATGACCACGACGTACTTTCTCATGATGTACATGCCCGAGTTCGACCTCATCCTCCACGAGCTCATCCAGGACTACATGATGCTCACGGCCTGGTTCGCGTAGGACGCGCCCTCCAACTACTGTCTGGAAGACCTTGGCACGAGAGAAGCACTCCGCCGCTCGCGTCCAACGACATCGCCCGCCATCCATCCGTCGGCAAGCGTTCACCCCTCCATAGTGCATGGAGCGATAGACCGCCGCCGCCCTTCACAACTTCCGCCGCGCCAGCGCGTGCCTACAGAATGTACACTAATAGACACAAACACCCACCTTCCATACCCACAGCCCTCTAATCGTCATGCTGATGATGGCTGACGTACGCACACCCGCTCACTCGCTCCTCAAGAGTCGCATGTGAGCCCATAATTCGAGCCAGCTCAGCACCGTCCCAGCGCTGGGATGCCACGACGGATGGCCATGACGTGTCCCCAATCCCAACAAGAGAGAATACGGTACACGCCGCCCCGCCACCTGCATGCGACGGAGGAGAGCGCCTAACGCCACAGAGCTTCCTTGGTGGTCGAGCGGTGATTGCTGCCATCAGCTCGTTCCCTCCCCCATCCCCTCATCCCAATCGACACCCCAAACGCGAGTACTAACATAGCGTATTTCATGGTTAGTGTTTACCACACTATAACGTTCATGTTGTGTGCACCACCTCAATGTAGGATTGGAACGTTGGCGCCAAAATGCCCACACGGAAACCTCCATTTTTTGTGAGCACCAACGGGAAAGCGATGGTGCGCCTGAACGACTCGGACCGCATGCTGCTCCAGCGCATCATGGTGCGCGCCCAACGGATCTCTGTACGCGTCTATCTGTGTTATATCAGTACTCACGTCGATGCCGCTGCGTTTAGGCCGCCGGCGCGATCGACGAGGCGCAAGTGCGCCGCATCGCGCGCAAGCTCACGGGCGAAGGTGCGTCTAACGCGCGCTCGCCAGCGTGAATGGGAGGGAAGCGACCCACCACGGGGACTAACGCTTTGGCGGCAGAGCTGACGACAGAGGACGTGGACGAGATGGTCGCGAAGATCGCCGAGAGCGTGCGGCCGTTCTCGCTGGACGTGCGCCGCGGCGTCTACGACGACGGCAAAGTGTACATTGGCGTCTGCAACACGGTACGTACAGGATTCTCTCTCTCTCTCTCTCTCTGTATATGGGAACTAAGACGACTAACCGCTGTGGCTGTTCCTCCCCTGCGAACAGAGCAACGACGCGCTGACGCAGTTCAGCAGCAGCTTCAAGCCCTGGGAGATCGTGCTGCTGCGCAAGGCCATCGAGGAGATCGTCGAGAGGTGAGCGCTTACCCTTCTACGGGTCTAAAGCAGCGCACTGACTTCTCCATTTCCCCACGCACAGCGACGAAGGATGCCTCCACGAGTCGGACATCATTAATCTGCGCGAGAACGCGTCGATTTCGGAGGTCTCGGACTTGCTGCGCAAGCTCACGACCGAGAAGTGGCTCGCGCCGACCGCGGCTGACGCCGCGCTGCTCACGCTCGGGCCGCGCACGTACCTGGAGCTGATCGGCTTTTTGCGCGATCTCGAGATCAAAAAGTGCACGATCTGCCAGTACGAGATGCTCCAGGGCGTGCACTGCACGGGCAAGAGCACGTGCCCGACGCTGATCCACCACGGCTGCCTCGACCGGTACGAGGAGAAGGGCCTCACGTACAAGTGCGGCGTGTGCAAGCACCCCGTGAAGCGGTGAAGGAAGAGTTGCGAGAGAAGAGCATAGCTCTGGTCGTTGGATTCGAATCGAAGTACGTGTGGTGGTTGTTTCAAGACGTCTGTGGGTTTGATGGGCGTTGAATGATGCGGACCTTGAAAATTAACGTACTAGTCCACAACTAGATCAATGACATAGTGTCGTAGGGTCCGCGCGCATCTGCGGGAAGCCACCAAGGAGACTGTCCGTGCGACTTGTGTACTTGTCGCGAAGCCCGATGGCGGATGCCGTCAACAAGGTGCTACAGCTCCCGCGCAACCGCATGGTCGCGAGCTGACGCTCCGCGAGATTCGGGCCATCACAGATCTGGGCACGCCTCTGAGGCGGATGGAGTCTCCCGATATGGAGTCTCCCGAGCACTAGAAGCCGCAGAACACAGTCCCGGAAGTGCTATTCGGGGTCGTCAACACTCCACGCGAACTGTTAGGCGTGGACAATCTACACTATGGAAAGTGCTGGCCCAACGAGGTGGAGCCAGTACCTCCGTCTTATTTCATTGTTGGGCCAACATTGGGCATTCGGCGGCATGGTGATTAGGCTTCTGTGCTTGGTTGCGGAGCATGGGAAGTTCGATGGAGGTCTCTGTCGCCAAACGGTTCGGCCTTCAAGAAGCGCTTCTCGCTCGTTCCGTCCAGAATCGTCAACGCCTACATAAAAACGCCCGCACAACCCGCCACAGAGCACACTTGGACCTCACCGTGTTGTATTCTCGGTTATCCGCTCACTCGTCCTGGACGTACGTGGCGTCCGGGTCGTACGGCAGGATCGCGGCCGCGACGTTGCGGTCCTCGGCGTTGAGGATGTTGAACGTCGCGCACGCGTTGAGCGAGTCGAGGTACTCGACCACGATGCCCTGCTCCTTGAGCCACTGCTTGAGCTCCGGCGCCAGCTGGTGCGAGATGCGCGGGCCGCAGCCCAGCACCAGGATCTCCACCGGCGGATTCATGATCGTGAAGACCTCGAGGCTCGCGCGGGTGATCTCCTCGAAGCGGCGCGGCTTCCACAGCTGGTGAGACCGAGGCGAGGATAGACACATGATTTTTGTTAGTCGCATGCGTTCCGTTAGACGCTAGACGCCGGTTAGACGTTCATGGGCGGGAACTAAACGCACCATGGCGATCTCGGGCAGCAGGGCGACGCCGCCGCGCATGTTCTACAGATACAGCCCACGATAGACGCCGGATGGTTAGGTCTCCAGTGAGGACTAACCACCGCCAGAAGATAGGCGCACCACGTCGTTGACCACGAAGCCGCCTTCGTCGTACTCGGTCACGGAGATCTTGGGCGTGCCGTTGAGCATGTCCTGCACACAAGCGCGGGTTAGACGCATGGCGTTGCGTGGCACTATAGTTTAGACGCGTACTTTGTGGAGGTCGTGGCCATAGTTGATGGAGCGCGTCTGCGCGCCGAGCGCTGAGCGCACACGCGCGCTGTGCGCGGAGAAGCGAGCGACGCGGCTGAGCATGTCTGGGGGTGGCGGCGTTGGAGCTGTCAAACGATGGCAATCGTCGTCGGCTTTGGCTTCTAAAGATCACTCAATTAGTAGCCGCTAGGGTTCGCATAAGTTAACCCTTCGCAGTCGATGATCGGCGGGCCAACGGAAATGGCGGCGGTGGCGTCCGGCGACGAGGCGGCGCGCCATGCGCATTTCATGCAGGAAGCGCTCAAGGAGGTGGGCGTCGCCACCGCGCATGCGATGCGCACGTGTGCGTTTAGTCTGCGCGTCTAACCGTTGTGTTTTTGCTCGACGCAGGGCGAGCTCGCGCTGCTGCGCGGCGAGGTGCCCGTCGGCGCCGTGTTCGTCTACCAGGACAAGGTCATCGCGCGCGCCGCGAACCGCGTCAACGAGCTCTACAACGTGCGTTGTTTGACCGCGTCAGTCTCTTTAGCTCGTAGAGGCGTCTAACCTCCGTATATGACCCGTTAGGCCACCAAGCACGCCGAGATCGTGGCGATCGAGGAGATCGCGGCGGCGTTCGGCGCCGATGCGCGCGCCGTGCTGGCGCAGACCACGCTGTACGTGACGTGCGAGCCGTGCATCATGTGCGCGAGCGCGCTGTCGCAGGTGCGGATAGCGCGGTGCTACTTTGGCTGCCACAACGACCGCTTCGGCGGCTGCAGCTCCGTGCTGGACCTCCACGAGCCGCTCCCGCGCAGCGCGCACTACCACGGCTTCCCGTGCGAGTCCGGGCTCATGAAGGACGAGGCCGTGGCGCTGCTCAAGCGCTTTTACGAGATGGACAACCCGCGAGGTGCGCTCCGTTCGTCCGTGCGTTGTTCCTGGTGGTCTTGATGTCACGGCTGTTTGTTGGTTGCTGTCGCAGTGGAGGACTCCAAGAAGCGCCGGAAGAAGCCCGGGCCGTCGTCGGGCGACGCGCACGAGGCCGCGTGAGCACACCACAGAATACACGCCCGCAACAACAAAAGATAGATGGTCTATTCGCTGAACGATTTGATGGCGTCTCACTTGGAGCTGCTCATTTTCTTGAGCGCGTTGGCGTATGGCGGGTTGATGGGCTTTTGCAGCGGCTCCTGGTGCACGTATGCGCGCTTTTTGCTGCTCGCGCCGTCGCTCTGGCCCGCGCCATCCTCGCCTCCGTGCTGCTCGCCTTCGTCCAGCGGATACGACTGGTCGGCGTCGTAGCCAAACACGTCGCCGCTGCCCAAAAAGTAAACGTCCTCGCACGTGCCGCGGTCGACGGCCACGTCGCACACCACCTCCACGCAGTCCTCGCCAACGCCGTCGTCGTCTGCGTACTGCAGGTCCAGCAGCGGCATGTCCATGGTCGGCTTGTACCCGTTGGGCAGACGGAAGTCCTGGCACACGACGAACGACTCGAAGCTCGAGTTGCGGCTCGCCTTGGGCTTGGCGCACGTGACCTTGGCGAAGAAGCGCCGCAGCTGCGCGAACAAGAGCGACACTTCCTTGCCGCGGAAGATCTTGGCCACGAACGTGCCGCCGTCCTCCAGGATGTGGAGGCTGATGTTGAGCGCCGCGAGCACGAGCTGCGCCTGCAGGTACTCGTCCAGGTCGTGGAGCCCGAGCACGTCGGGTGCGCCGTCGCTCACGACCACGTGGGCCTTTTTGCCTGCAAACGACGCGATGATCTCGTCGGCGGTCTGCTTGTGCGTGAT
This sequence comes from Pythium folliculosum, assembly GCA_023336295.1. Lineage (NCBI taxonomy): Eukaryota > Oomycota > Peronosporomycetes > Pythiales > Pythiaceae > Pythium > Pythium folliculosum. The sequence continues at coordinate 3,822 of JAADWV010000427.1, read as the reverse complement.
GTCGCCCTGGAGCTGCACCACGCCGTCCAGCGGCGCCATCTCCATGAGGTCCACGGCGATGATCTGGATCGGGTCGGCGCCGGGAGCGTCCTGCTCGCTCGCGGCGGCCAGGCGCTCAGCGATCACCTGGCTCCACCCGCCGGGCGCCGCGCACAGATCCACCACGCGCTTGACACCTATAAACAACTCTAACGTGAGCAGTCGCTGGACGCCTCCGTGGACGAGGTCTCCGTACCATGGAGGAGCTGGAACGTGTCGTCCAGCTGGAGCAGCTTGAACGCCGAGCGCGCGCGGTAGCCCTGCTCCTTGGCCTTGCGGTAGTAAATGTCCTGTCAGATGTCCAGCGACACAGCGAATGCGCGAATAAGACCAGGAGTCGGCGAGTTGCAGGGAGCGGGAGGAGACGCACGCGCTTGTCCTTGGAGGTCTTGCCCATTTTTTTTCGGCGTCTTTCTTGGGCGTGTGAGTGGCTACGACTTCATTTAGTGCCCCCTCGAGATAGGCAAGAGAGGCACTAATAACGGGATGAAGGTACACCGCTGGTGCAACTCGCAAACCACCATTCCTAGTACGCGAATGATGGTCTCTGTTGTCCCTGACTTCGGCAACTTTTTCCCGCTTGGCCATATCATAAAGACTGTTGGCCGGAGCTCACGCCCCGGTGGATTCTCTCAGCGACAATCGCCGCGAAAAGACGATGAACCACGTCGTCGTCATCGATAACCTCGGCGTTTGATGCCAACAAAATCACCACTGGGAGTGTTAATGACCTGCCGTAGTTGCTCCGGGCGACCAATCTCAGCGATACCCGCCACGGGAGGCACTGGCATCGATGCCTCAAGAGGTGCATCGCCTCCGCCACGCAGGCATTGCCACCGGGGGGATTCACCCTGTCGTCGATGTTCCCTGAGGCGGACCACCGCCAAAGCGACGCTAGATTCGCCGCCAGGGTACTCGCCCCATCGCAATACCCCGGGTTACCAGCACACTTGCCATCACCTCCACCGGGCAGGCTTTGCCAACGGCGGACTTGCGCCGCCGTCACTGGGGCTGAGGGCTATCGCCACCACCACGCCGGACTTGCGCCGTCGTCGATGCCCCGGGCTCATGACCACTACCACTGCCACGCAGGCCTCGACGCCAGGTTAAGCGCTGTATCCGCCTTCGGCGGGAGAGGCTTGCCGTGTGCTTTGCCAAAGTGGCCCGCCGGCCGCTGTCGTTGCGAGTGGGGGCTCGTACCGTCACGGCCTCCACCACCGGAGGCAGACGATGCCCCGGGGTCGATCGTCACCTATTCCAAGGGGGGGAGCAACATCTCGTCGATATATGCTACTCCGCACTCTCCGCTGCCGGTCACCGCCATTGCAACGCAGGCTCCTCCGCAGTTGGCCCCAGCCGCTGCCGCGCAGGATTCTCCGCCGAAAACGCAAGCTGCCGTCGTTGCCCCGGGCGGTTGGCCACAATTCCGTCGCGAAGGCTTCTCCGTTTGAGCAAGCGCTTCACCGGTGGTGCCGGGCGGGTCGCCTCCGCCACTGCCACGCAGGCATCGCCGCTGAGGAACTCCCGTGTGCGTACTGTTAATACCCCAGGCTCGAGGCCACCGCTACCGCCACACCACGCAGACCTCGTCGCCCAGGGACTCGCCGTGTCGTCGATGCCCCGGCGGCTGACAACGCCAATGTGGTCGGCTTCGCAGAAGGAAGTGAGGCGACGGGCAGTTTGTCTCCGCTTCCGCTTGTGCCTCCACCCGTTCTATCGCCTCCGCCGGGGGGAAGTGGTTGGCTTCTTCCACGACCAGAGCGCCCCACTGTGGAAGTGGCATGACCTCGTAGCCCTGGCGGCTGGTCATTGCTTCTGCTACCTCCTCCGCATCCGCCTGCCAGCGAGTGACCCGCCGTCGTTGCCCCGGGCAGATTGCCGCTGTAATCGCCACCACCGGTAGATTCCCCGGTTGGCCGCCACCTTTGATCCGACGTAGGGGCTGAGAGAATGGTCGCCGCTTTCCCAAGCGCCACGTCGTGCCCCAAACGCGAATGCAACTGTGGTTTCTGAGCAACTTCGACAAGCACTCAGGTCCGTTCGACTATCAGTCTGGGTTTGTCTAAAGTAGGTCAGCCGTTCGCTCATGTCAAAACTCAAAGATAAAACCTGCATTCTCTTCGAGCCTAGAATAAGGGGCGACTTTGCCCATAGGGTCTCGCCTAAAGTAGGCGGCACACGCATTCTGGCGGAAGATCAAGATAAAACCTGCATTCTAGTGCTCTAGATTAGGGGTGCGTTCGGTCTGTCAGCGCAATTTGGAGCGTAGTGTCGGCTGACATTCTGTTTCTGGCAGAAATGGAATGTCGAGCAAAATTCTGTTTGGCCCTGTTCGGTCCGCCACCATCCGCTGTTTTCCCCACTGCAGCCTCTCTTATACGATAATCGTCAATAACATCAATATCAGGAATCAGTGTGGTGCTTGGCGCGCTGTCACAGCGGCTGTGTGCTTCGCGCTGCTCGTGGTCGCGTCACGGCCGGCAGTGCTCATCAACCGCGTGGTCGCCAAGGTGCTCTACCCTGGTGGGCTCTACGTCGGCGCTGCGCTCACGCATGTCACGTCTTCCCGAGCCTGTTCCTCGATGGCGCCGGCAAGTACACCCGGTCGCGCACGGCTACACACCCAACTACGCGATTAGGTTCATTTGTCTGCTGGGCTTCCTCGTCATCTTGTGGACCAGGCGCCGCCGCTACATGCGCGTGCCACCCTCCAAGGAGCTCGACCGATCACATCACCTCGAGGGGTGGCTCTCCACAATCCTGCTTTGACTTTCGCCATACTCACGAAGAAACTCGTTGTCATTGCCACTTTCTCCTCTCGCCTGGATGATTAGGTCCGAAGGGCGGCTCTCCCTACATTGGCATTCTATTTTTCGCATCGGGAGATTCGGCGATGCCCAAAGCAGAATCTCAATGCCAAAATTGGACGGACCGAACGCTCCACAATGTCGCTCTACATTGTGTTTTCACAATGTGTGCATAAAAGGCACGAAATATTCCAAATTGTGCCGGACCGAACGCACCCTAGGAAACATTCATTCGGACAATCATTCCCCATACTTGGCATATTCTTCAAAGGAACTCTAGCTCTCAGCAGCCGCTGAGGCTGGTTCCCAACCGGCGCCTCCCGGCGCCGCGCCGCGCCTTGGGTAATTGAGCTCTCTGATTGGTCGACAAATTTTCACGGTTAGGGGTTACGGGGGCTTCAAGGCGCGAGCCCGCGCCGCCGGCGCGAGGTGGTTCCTTGGCGCCTTGGTGAAAATTACGTGATCTTTCACGATATCTTGCAACGTTCCGACCAATCTTACCATTTTGAAATCCACGCCACAACTCGCGATGTGGACGCAAACGGCAACCCGCCGGCTCCAACTGCTCCTGCGTCTGTAGATGCAAGTGCTCGCGCTTGCACTCGTATATATCGAGATGAGAAGCTGCGGGAGTGGCAAAAAGTGCCAACTGATGTAAATAAACGATACGAGATCGCTCTTGTCTCTCTTTCTCAGTCGTGTATTCCGAGAATCTGTGCGCCAGCCGTTTTCGCTTACACGCATGGTGCGGGTTCACACCAACGCATCCGGAGATGACCCGCCGCCGCAAAGCTCACACAGCTGCCGTTCATTGCCGACCCGTTGCCGTGACCCATTTCGGTTGCTCGCGAGCTGGGAGGTTGGCGCCAAATAGCACGGCGCGTCCTCTCTTCGGGGAGGAGCGCTTCTGGCTTTCGAGTTGGGAAATGGATCGCGCCAGCAGAAACTACCAAAATCAGTACGCGTCGGTAGATTT
>JAADWV010000426.1:0-30083 GCA_023336295.1 Pythium folliculosum | reverse complement strand
AGGTGGTGGCGGAGCGGAGGAGGTGGGGGAGCGGAGGAGGAGGTGGCGGAGCGGAGGAGGAGGAGGTGGAGCGGAGGAGGAGGTGGCGGAGCGGAGGAGGAGGAGAGCGGAGGGGACCGCTCGCGGAAAAGACTCATTGGCACACACATGGCAGCCCACAGGAGGTCGCCTTCATAGCTCGGCATCCTCCTCTTAGGCGGCCTTGGCGGCTACGACACATCGCCGGAGCACCAAGGTATGTGTGAGCGTCGAGGCAGAAAGAAGTGGCAAATTCAGTGTACTGGCGCTTTGCCGAATTATGATCCCTGGTATGGTGGGGTCAACATCGCACGAGGGCATTCACTTGATGAGCGACTCGACCGCGAGCGAGCTCTTCTGCGTCATCGACAATGACCCATCGAGCTCCGTAGTGTACACCACACTATCAAGATCCCAAATCAGGATCCACCTCACTTCAATACAAAAACCAGCACAGAAAAAGGGAGAACACAAGGAAACCGCGTTCTCCCCACCCCGACATCGCCACCACCGCGGCAACATGGCGCTGTCTTCCAACTCCGCACGCACACTCGCGCGTGGGCTGTATGAGGTCTCGCTGCGGCCAAACGGACAGCGGCGGGGTGGAGGTGAAGCGTGAGAGAGTTGGCCACCTTTGCCGTCCTCCTCCCCTCCTCCACCGCCCTCCGACATTCTTGTTCTCCTCCACCGTCCGCCGGCATTCTTGTTCTCCTCCACGGTCCGCCGACCTACTTTGTTCTCCTCCACCGTCCGCCGAGCTTCTTGTTTCACCTCCACCGTCCGCCGTCCGCCGTCCTCCGCCGGGCTCCTCCCGTCCCCTCCTCTTTCAACCCACGTGACATTTTGGCCCACACTTGCGCCAACACACACACACAGAGAAACCACACGACCAGCACAACACGGCGGCGACGTCGCCGCCCGATCTCCCGCCTCCCGTCCCGCCTTCCGCGCCCGCACGGAACAAGAAAGGACACGACGCCACGCAGCCATGCGCGTGGTGCCGCCGCCTGCGACTACAGCCCCGCGCGCCGACGCCGACATGAACGCCAACGCGAGCGCGAACTCGTCGACGCTGGCCGGTAAGTCGGACTTTCCCACGCGTGACTTTGGCCTTAGCAACCACAGTCTAATGGTGATGTTGTGTGTCTCTCTCTGTGTGCATGTGAACGATATGATACGGCGAATGACAAAGCGATCCGCGCGCGCGTGCTGGAGCTGTTTGGCTTCGTGACGGATGCGTTGATGCAGCTGCTCGGCATGCTCGGCGACGCGCTCGAGCCGATGCAGATGCTGCTGGCGGCTTGCTTCTGCCCGAGCGAGATGGACAGCTATCAGCGTTACGACTGAATCGGAGACGCGCGATCCGCATTGGCATGGACGGCATCTGGAGTTGCAGAAGCCGGAACAAGCAGAAGACGGTGAAGAAGGAGAAGGAGGAGAAGGAAAAGAAGAACAACAACAACAACAGCAGCCCGAGGAGGAAGAGGAAGAAGAGCACGGACAGCAGCAGCAGCAGCAGCAGCTCCATCAAGAAGGCGGTCCAGTCGCGGCGACTGGTTATCACGACGTCGAGAACGAGGACGGGTTGGCTCCGCGACAGGATGGTACGTCTGTATGTGTGTATGTGTAGTACCTGTCTTGAAGTGTGCGTGCCGTCTATCTGTGGGCGACGGTGTTTTTGGGTCTGAGTGTGTGTATGTGTGTGCGTGTGCATTCATTTCATTTTGTGGATTTGTTGTTTTGGACCTTGTGGGCCATTCTTTCATACTACGTAGTATTTGCGTTGACGCGTATTTTCAATAGTTGAGTTGTGCCAAGTGTTTCCCGAGGCGGCGGTGGGGTGCGATGCACGGCTTGTACTGACTTTCGATGTTGTGGTTGTCGATGTGTTTCTAGTTACCATCGACGATGACGATATCCTATCGAGAACGGAGCCAGACGATGTTGAGGTCGAAGTCGCGACACGATCGCACTCACTGTGGGCAGACCTCGGCGTCACGTTCAAGAAGACTGCCGTCGCTCGGGCGCGCGAGACGCGAGATACTCGGCGCTGGCGTGTTCCTGTTCGAGTTCTTGCTCGAGTCGTAGCTGAAACCACTTACGAGAAAGAGCGTGGGGGTGCGGTGTCCCACGCTCCTGCACTAGCATCCGCTGCGCTCTCCGCTCTCGCTGTCGATCGCGGTGTCGATCTCAATCACGGTCGCGATCTCGTTCGGGCGCCGGCGTTGGCTGCAACTTCGGCCCTAGCCCACGCTTCAGTTGCGACATCGGATCGCCAAGGTGTCAAAGTGGATGACTACAAGTGCCGGTGTTATGAGACAACGACACGCGTGGAGACGGAGTGCTCTGTAGCCATCGACGTCGAAGATGGATGGAAGCATTACCTCTTGACAAATCAACTCACACTCGAGTTCGAGTTTGATATTGGCAAGGTCCGCGATCTCCTCACGGCGCTCGCGACGTATAACGAGACGATGCAGATCAACGCCACCACGATCGCGATGGCGCTCGATTACTTCAAGGAGGAGAAGAACGACGGTGATAAGGCTCTGACGAGAATGACCCGCTTGCCAACGGTCGCCGCGGTCGTTCCAGGTGCGACATCGGCCTCGCTAACCGCCGCCGTGGAGGTCAGTGCTGCGGACGGCGTCGCGGCTGTGGCCGTGGACCTTGCCGCGCGTGCTTCTGCTGATGCTGCGAGTCGGCGTGGTGGCCGCACCGGTCACGCACGTGCCAGTACCAGTACCAGTACGAGTCGAGTTGATCGTGGTCGTCGTGGTGGTCGCGGTCATCGTGTTGGTCGCGGTGATCGCGGTGGTCGCGCCGGTGGTCGTGGTGATGATGTCCGTGTCCGCACGAGTCGTCTCCATTCGGAACAGACGAACGAACTCGCGCGTCGCTCGTGAAACACAAGAACTCTCCGACACCGGGGCCTCGACGTGCATCGTCGCCCGGACTCCGTGTCTACCATCAATCAAGGCCCGATTCAGCTGGTGTTGACAGCTACAGTATCGCGTGATGCGATCTCCTCGTGCGCGTGGCTGCAGCGTCGTCTCGATTTGACGTGTTTTCTCTTTTTTCCGAACCCAGTCCCAAGTATCCTCGACATCGTTTCAGCATACGGCATCGCGTGCTAGACGACTCACGCGATACTTGCTACAAGCCCACAGACTCTAGTATCACGTCGCTCCGTAACAGAATGAAGTGAAGCACGAATGTCCGTGGATTATGACCTTGCAAGTGCTGTTAGGTCTGTCTCTGTTGCACAAGGACGCAAAGGTTGATGGGCATGATGCGATGGTGTCTATGATGTGTACTGTGTATGTATGGAAGGTTGAGAAGATAGAGCTAGAGCTAGTGAGTGCGGGCGAAGACATGCACGATATCCAAACAAGCAACACGAAAGAATAAATACGAAAAAAGCGGAAGGAAAGACGAAGCGGCGGCGAGAAGACGAAGACGAGCGTGGCGCCGAACGAAGACGAAGGCGAGCGAGGACGCCGAGCCGGCCGAGCACTCGCGGAAGCGATCCGATCGATCGATCAGACACAACGGGAGGGAGTTTCGAGGAGAATGGGCCGGTCATGCGCGCGCGCGACCGCCGGCCATCACTGCGGCGGCCGCGGTATCGCGGCGATGGCCCGTCGCGCTCTGGCGCCGTGCGGCGTCGCCGGCGTGGGAAGTCGAGGCGCGTCTGCCAAAACTGCGCATCGTGCGACGCATCGTGACGGCTGCGCAGAGCGGATACGCGGCCGTCTCATTCGGGCACCATCCGCAGCCGCACTGGACCGAGTTGTCGGTGGTGGGCGGCGCGCTGCCGCGGGCGCGCACGACTGCGAGGTTGATGCGGTCTTGCGCGAGCGACGCCTGCAGGCTGGGCCAGCGCGCGTATTGCTGGAGGTCTTCTCGCACCGCCGCGGGCGGGAGCGCCGCCAAGTACGGCGGCAGCAAGAGGTCGTCAAAGACTGGGGCCACGTCGGGCGCCGACGTGATCACCGACGGCGCGCCGTCCACCACGACCGCGTCGTAGTCGTGGCGCGGGCGGCTGGCCGGGAACATCAAGGCCTCGCGATCAAGCTGCTCTTGCGGCGGCGGCGGCGGCGGCGCGCGGGCGGCCGCTAGGTCTCGGCGTTCCCGCGCGACCTCGCGCTCGCGGATCGACAGCGGGCGGAGCGGGGCCGAGCGGCGGCGCGGGGCTGAGCGCACGCTCGTGGCAGTGGCTGTAGTCGCAGCCGTGGCCGTCGTCGTCGTCGTCGTCGCCATCGCGGAGGGAGGGGAAGCGGGGGTGGGGGCCGCAACGCGGGGGCTGGCGGTGGAGTCGGCGGAGCATGACGTCTTGAAGAGCTCGGTGACGCGGTCGAGGGCGCCGCACAGCGCGCCGTACACGCCGGCGCAGACCGCGCGGGCCGCGCGCAGCAGCGTTTCGAGCGCGGAACAGGCCGACGCGGGCTTGGAGGTGTTGTCGTCGGTCGTGGCGTTGGCGACCTTGGCGGTGGAGTTGGTGGCGGCGCTGAGCAGGCCGCGGAAGTGGGTCGGGGCGAGCATGTTGGATGTTGGTTGTTGGTTGGCTTTGTTGGTTCGTTGGCTTTGTTGGCTCGTTGGGGGACGTGCGGAGTGAGCTCGAGAGCGCAAATTGCAGAGTGAGCGCCGCTGTCGGTCGGCGCGCACGCGACCGGAGGTGTCTCACGCCCGCCGCCGCCGCCGCCCGCGCAGCCATCGTGTCAGCGACATGGCGTCAGAGACATCGTGTCAGAGACTTTTCGGTGATGGATTGATGGGGGGAGGAACGCAGACTGAAAATGAATTGAAGGTCGCTCGCGCTCCAATTCATAGTCGGTCGAATTGAATCGTGTGTTGATTGGATTGAATCGTGGGATTTGGCTACTTTTGGCGTCTTTGATTGGCTGAAAATCGTACCCATGCCGCCAGAAGCGCCACTTCAAGTTGGGAATACCAACACACCTACCGCTTCTTGTGGCACATTTTGTGGGTCTCTCGCGAAGCCATGGTTCCAGACTTGGGCACTCGTCGACACGCACCGCGCGTCACTCATGCACTTCGACCTATTCCTGTGTTGACCACACCATATCAACATCACAGCCACTTCAACACACCAAGAACAATGGTTCTCCGCTCCTCGGCGGAGAACCGCTTTGCTTGAGTCCTCGCAACGACATGTCGCTTCGTACACCCGACGCGCACATCACATTGGTGCTGCGGCAATGGGTCAACGCCGGCAATGCTGCCTGCGTGGAGGATGCCTGCGAGGAGCGATGAAGGCCTCCTCCTGGGGCTGCCAACGAGTATTCCCACGCGCCATCCCCTCCGCTCTCCTCCTCCTCCCCTCCGCCACCTCCTCCGGCACCTCTTCCTCCGCTCCCCCACCTCCTCCTCCGCTCCGCTCCGCCCTCCTCCTCTGGCAAGACTCTTGTTCTGCTCCCTCGTCCGCATGTTCTCCCTCAACTTCTAGTTTCCTGTCGGTTCGTTTCCCCCTCACAGTCCGACACACAAAGCCAGAACCACGCCGCACGGCACCACGGCTCACTCCGGTCTCCTCCTCCCGCCCCCTGCTCGAACCCGCGCCACCCGAGACACGACGCGACGCGACAACAAGCGATCAGCCATGCGCGTGCTGCCGCCCGCCGCTGCTGCGGCCGCCACCGCTGACGGCGCGCCTTCGTACGTCGCATCGACGCTGGACGGTACGTCGATCATTTTCTCCGGTGGCTCTCTGTCGTATCTCTCTACTTCCATCGGCCGTGTCTGACCTCTGTCGTGCTATGTGTGAGTATGTGTTGTCTCCCTCCGTGCCGTGCCGACGTGCGACCCACAGCGATCCGCGCGCGCGTGCTGGAGCTGTTTGGCTTCGTGACAGACGCGCTCATGCAGCTGCTCGGCATGCTGGGCGATGCGCTGGTGCCGCTGCAGGCGCTGCTCTGTGGGTATATGCACAACGCGGGCCACAGCGCCGTCGAAAATCGCGGTACGAAGTTGCTCACGACCACGCACAGTACCGGCGTGGACGTCAACACAGCGTCAGCTACGGCAACTTTGACTCACTCAGGCCCGACTGTCACGACGGTTTCCGCGCAAGCGACCCCACGCATGCGCTCGGTCACGAGGGACCCGTGGGCCGCAAGTTCGACATGACGTCCACGACCACGCGCATGACCCCACCCATGCGCTCGGCCCGTCCCCGGCCCACACGCGACATGTGGGTTCCAATCTTCGCCCAGGTTATCCTCAGCCACATGACCGCCGAACGCCGCCGCCAGTATGCCACCGATTTTGCCACCGCGCAGGCACCGCAGTCGATCGCCGAGATGATGCGCTCGATCGCGCGCCCGCCGCCGCCGCCGGTCGAGCAGCTCGAACGCGAGGCCTTGCTGTTCCCCGCCAGCCGTCCGCGCCACGACTACTTCGAGATTGTGGCCGCCGGCGCGCCCCGGATCCCCGCGACGCCGCCCGACGACGTGCTCCCGGTCTTTGACGACCTCTTGCTGCCTACGGACGTGGCGACGCTCGCACCCGCTCTCATACAACGCAGCATCCAGCGATACGTGCACTCGCCCAGCCTGCAGCGGTCGCTCGCTCAAAAACGCATCAACCTCGCAGTCGTGCGTGCCCGCAGCAGCCCGCCGCCCACCACCGACATCTCGGTCCAGTGCGGCTGCGGCTGGTGTCCCAACGGCACGGCCGCGTACCCGCTCTGTGCGGTCGTCACGATGCGCCGCACGATGCGCAGCTTTGGCAGACGCGTGTCGACGTCCCACTCCGGTGACGCCGCGCTGCGCCAGAGCGCGACGGCCCATCGTCGCTCACGCGCGTGATGGATAAAGATGTGGACGGAGCAGGTTCCTTAAGGCTTTCTGCGCTTCTTCCCCTCCCGTCTCATCATGGCGTCGCATCGCTCTTTTAGTTCTTTCCGACGCAAGATCCGTAGATTCCGTGACGTTAAAAGACAAAGATATCATAATATCATAGACTTACTCACAGAAGCGTGCATTGGCCCTCGGTATCCACTCACGATGAGTCTCATCCCATCCCATGAGGAATCGTTATCAAGGAAACCCCACCTGTTTCGCCCCGTCGAAGCCCGTACCGCCGTGGGCTGGGTGAACATGGGTGTGGGTACGTGTGACACACGCAACGGTCCAGTGGACATGGTAAAGAACGAAGGCGCAACGCCTCTGGGCCTATAGCGACCGATTCCAACTGGCGAGGTCGATAATTCTACAATCCGCCATTGCCATGATCAAAGCCGCTGGCGTCCACCACCACGAGCGCGCCGAGACAGCGACGAACGACACGGAGCTCCTGGCCGTCGAGCTGCCAGCGCACACGCAGACGCCACTCGTGGCCGAACCGCTGTTGGTGCTTCCAAACGCCCGTGACGCTCCACATCGAAGAGAACCCGCTCACCCACAAGATCAAAGTGACGCGTCTCGACGCCAAGGAGCCGCTGCTCGAGATCCGCCGCGCCGGCTCGACGCGCAGCGATCTCTTCCACGTGTTCGAAGTGGCGACCCAGGAGCACGTGCTGACGGTCGACGGCGCATCGCGCGGCCACTTTGAGGTGTTCGCCGGTCACCACGACCGAACCGCCGAGCGCGAGCTGGGACTGCTCGCGGTGGCCGTGACGCCCACGGGTTCGGCCATGCAGTTCCAGGACGCCGAGCTGCGGCGCCCGAGCCGAGCCATGCTCGCCGGCGGGCTGCGCGACCGCGTGGCGCTCGTATCGGTCCACCACGGCGTCTCGTGGCAGCCCATCGAGCGCGTCATCCGCCCGGAGCACTCGATCCTCAAGCTGCCGTACTCGACTGTGGAGAACGCGCAGGGTGTGAACATCATGCTGCCGCTCGTGATGTGGCTGAGCCGCTGGGCTGTTTACGAACAGGAGCAACGCATTGGCGCGCGCCCAACCTCGGGTCAAATGTGGGGGCAAGCCAACCCGGGAACGAACGTGTCGCTAGGATACACAAGAAAATCGAACTTTTGTACCGTGTCAAAGAAACGTTCCAAGTTTTTCTGTTTTGGCCCTGAAGCCATTCCAATTAGAGGACTCTCTCCTCCTCGTGGATGCAGTGACATGGATACGGGCTCAGGTCGCCCGTCACACAAAAGTCGCCCGCGTCTTTGCACTGCCAGAGGGCGAACGGAGGCGAAGCAGCCAACACGCCTTCGCCATTTCGCCAAGACGCGCCAAACCAACAAGAGCAGTCGCCCAATGTACCCTTACAACAGGAATCACCGCCACACCATGGTGGCCGCGGCGGATTCCCACCCACCCACCCACGCCAGCACCATGAAGAGCAATATACCACCGTCGGCCGTGGAGCTCCTCGCACAGAGCCACGCACCGATTGTCGCCATCGATCGCCGCTGGTGCTTCCCCACGCCCGTGACGCTCCACGTCGAAGAGAACCCGCTCACGCGCAAGATCCACGTGCACCGCACTGACGCACGAGCGCCGCTGCTCGAGATCCACCGCGTGGACTCCAAGGTCGGCGATCTCTTCCACGTGTTCGACGCGACCACGCACGAGCACGTGCTCACGATCGACGGCTTCGGCTTCTGCGGCCGCTTCGACGTGTTCAAGGGCTTGCACGAGCAGTCCATAAAGCGCACCACCGGTCCGCTGCTGGTCGACGCCGCTTACCCGCACGTGACCGTGTACTTTGACGACGCTGCGGCGCACCACCGACCCACGCGCGCCATCGTCGACGGGCGGTGGGGTGATCGCGCCGCCGTGATCTCCATCCACCACGCTGTGAGCTCGCAACCCGTCGCGCGGATCAACCGTCCGCACCATTTGTGGTTCAAGCTGCCTTACTACACGCTCGAGATCGCCACGGGCGTCGACATCCTGCTACCGCTTACGCTCTGGCTCGGTCGCTACGTGCAGTTCGAGCGCGGCCGCGCCGCCGTGTACACGCAAGACGCCGCCGACTGGGGCAACTGGTCGTGGATATGATCGCTGCCTGTGTGTGACCTGTGTATTTATGATGGCTGCTTAATCCCTCGTTTAGTTGGATACGTCCCACGTTTATGGAAGCGTCCCTCGTTTCATCTGTCTGGAATCCCGCATTGGAGCCGACCTATTCTTGTGAACTTCTGAGCTCTTCGCCAAAGATAGCCTTTTGCATGGACGTCGACATGGCTACATAAAGAGGAGGAGAGCTCGCCCGCGCCCTCGATGACCCAGTCTTGTCCGGGGCGGCAGAAGTCGCAACCTAGAGCCACCACTCTCCAGGCCTCGCTCTCCGCGTCGCCGCCATCGAGCCAGAGTTCCATCTCGAGCCAGAAGAAGAGCGTCGTTTTCCCATGGCGCCTATCACGAAGAACCCGCTGCTTGGCGCGTCCACGTACGACCCGCGCCCCAAGAACCACCTCAAGCCACAGACCTTCAAGGTTGTCGAGAGCAAGCTGCGGCTGGACGCGACGGTCGCGCAGTTCAATCCGCTGACCACGCGCCAGGACCAGCGCGACCCGGACCGCTTCCAGACCACGGCGCGCGACTTTGGCCGGAGCGACGGCGTCTTCGAAGAGAGCAAGTTCGCGCCGCAGAATGTCGGCAAGGTGCTGCGCTTCTACACGTTCTACCTCGAGGGCGTGGACGAGAGCAACCTCGAGGTCGTGCGTCTCCGCAAGAACGCCATTCTGTTCTACCTCCATGACAACACGTTCGAGATCATCGAGCCGCGCGAGCAGAACAGCGGCATCCCGCAGGGCACGTTCCTCAAGCGGTGCACGCTGACCAAGCCCAGCGGCGATGCGTACTCGCAGGGCGACCTCCACATTGGCATGGACTTCCCGATCTTCGGGCGCACGTTCAAGCTGTACGACTGTGACTCGTTTACGCGCGAGTACTACGCGGCGCAAGGCGTGGATGTGGGCAAGACCATTGACATCCCCAAGGACGAGTACACGGTCACGCGCGAGCAGATCACGCGCATGTGCGGCGGTGACCACGAGCGCTTCTACGGCAAGGTGCGGTACCCGCTCAAGACGTACATGGAGGCGTCGCTGGGCAACCCGATCCGTTCGCGGCTCCAGAGCGAGAAGAAGCGCAAGTTCCTCGCCAACAACCGCAAGGTGCTGTGCTTCCACTGCGAGTACGACGACCGCGAGAAGCTCTACGGCGACCTCATGTGCTACACGCTCAACTTCTTCCTCGAGGACGACACGATCGAGATCAAGGAAGTGCTCAAGCAGAACTCGGGGCGCGACCCGTTCCCGCTGCTGCTCAAGCGCGACCGGCTACTCAAGAACTGGAAAGGTTCGCTGCTGGACGAGCAGGACCGCGGCGTCGAGGAGCCGCCGGCGCGCAAGAGCTACTACAACGAAGAGGACCTGTCCGTGGGCAAAGTCATCACCGTGTTTGGCCGCGACATGCGGCTCGTGGACGCCGACCCGTTCACGCGCGACTACTACCAGGTCGCGTGGGGAACGAACCTCGCCGAGCCAATGGCTACGACGATCGAGCGCCCGGCGTTCCCCAAGCCGGACCCGCCGCCGTACATGGGCTACGGCACGGAAGAGGACTCGCTCGGCTCGTGCGTGTCGCTCGTGCCCAAGCCGCCCAAGAAGGACTTCAACAAGATGGCGCAGTTCGACCGCATGCTGCTGCGCTTCAAGGCGGGCATGATCTCCACGCGCAAGGAGCAGGCCCAGCGGCGCTTCATCATCTCGTACTTCCTCTCGGACGACACGTCGGTCATCTACGAGCCCGAGCAACGCAACTCGGGCGTCATCAACGGCAAGTTCCTCGAGCGCGGCATCTACAAGAAGCCCGACGGCTCGCGGTATCTCATGGACGACTTTGTGATCGGCGCCGAGCTCGTGTACAACGGCTTCCGCTTCGAGATCATCGACTGCGACGAGTACACGCGCAAGTTCATGGCCTCGTAGGAGGCTCCAGGGGGCGCGGCGTCACCACCAGCAGCGACAGCGCCAATTTGTATACGCAGCGGCAGAATATTAACGCTCCTGTATATTGCTCTCTTGCTTTTTTTCTGCTTCTTCTTCTTTCGCTTTCTATTGTGCTGTTGTGGCGTGGGTGCAAAACGACTCGCTTTTGGTCATCGCCCACGATGAGCTGCCGTCTCGTGGCATCGCCCGACAGTCGCTTAGGCGCTGCCCGACTTGTTGAGGCGGTGCACGATGAACATGCTCGTGTCGAGGTACGCGAGCGTGACGTTCTTGATGCAGTCCTTCTCCCGCGACGAGAGCTCCGAGTCGGGCTTGCTGGCGCTGCACTTGTCCCAGGCGATGGCCGTGATCTTGGAGATGGCCTGCTGGATCAGCGCGCGCTGCTGCTCCTCCATGAGCATGCCCTGCACCTCGGCCACGCCCGCCGACGGCCCCGCGGGCGCGCGCGACTCGTAGGCCGCCGGCGCCGGCGACGAGTAGTCGAACGTCGGCTCCTCGTACGTGGCCGACGACGAGTACGCTGGCTGCTGCGCCTCCGGCTCGGGCGCCTTCTTGCCGAAACCGAAGAAAGACATGGTGTGGTGGCTTTGTGGGGAAGTGGTGCTGATCTGCTCCGGAAAAATAATGGACGGCGGAATCGCATGGACGACCCAGAACCAGCACAATTACTCGAACCACACCCAATAGTAGACGATTTTGAGTATATACACCTCACACGTTTCAATTATTGCATCCATAGTCGTTTACCGACTCACAAATTGGATATTCAGACGCACTCGCCCTCTCACAGCCTGTGAGTCACAGGTTGCCCAGATTGAAGTTTCCGCCATGGCGAATATGCGCCACTAACGACGCGACCAACAGAAGCGCCCAACGTTGGCGGACGAGAGACGATGAAGAAACGCCGCGCGCTACCGCCGACTGCCGCGGCGTCGGTGGCCACCGCCAGGCTCGCGCCGCTGGAGTCGCCGACGTCTGTGGCAGTACGCGACGGCTCGGACGGCCGCTGCGAGCGCGCGGACGACGACGACGACCCGTTCGCCAAGGCGCTGGCGGCCGCGGCCGCGCGGTCGCCGCCCACAAAGTTCCCGCGGCTCCAGACGCTCGCGGCGCTCGCGCACGACCACGTTCATGCCATGCACAGCGGCGACTTTGTCGCGCGCAGCCGCGAACGGTACCAGCGACAGCAACAACATCCAAGCGACGACGAGGAAAGCGAAAGCGACGGTGCGCGCGCGCTCCGCGTGAGCCGCGAGAGCGCGGTGCTCGTGCTGCAGAGCGCGTGGCGCCGCTCGGCGGCCGTGCGGCTGCGCGCGCGACTCGTGCGCGGCGTCTGGCAGCAGCACATGGAGCTCGCGGCCTGGCTCACGCGCGACCGCGCGCGCCTCCAGGCTGTTCTCGACGTGCTGCTGTCAGTGGATATGCACCAGCGTCGGCCGTTAGTCGCTGTGCAGCAGTTCGTATGCGCGCCCGACGACGACGACGACACGCGGCGGCGGCTCCGCACGCTTCGCGGCGCGTGTTTCCGACTGCCCGCGCTGCTGCTGGCGACGTGGCTCTGCTTCGCGCTCGGCATTCGACGCCGCAGCCGCTTCCTGCGTCGCCCGGCGCCCGCGATTCTCCACGCAGTCTACATCCCTGTCCGAAAGACGTGTCGCCTCTACAGCCAGCTCTGGCGGGCGACTACGCGGCTCGCGGCGCGCGCCATCCAGAGCCGCGCGCGCGCGTTCCTCGCGCGGTGCAAGTACTGGCAGCTGCTCTACGCGCACCGCCGCGCCCAAGCTGCCGTGCGGCTCCAAAGCGTGTACCGCGCGTGGGTCGCGCGGCGCCTGGTGTGGAGGTTGCGCCGCCGCCGAGCGGCCGTGCGCGTCCAGTGCGCCTGGCGGGTCTCCCGCGCACGGCGTCACGTCCAACATCGGCGAGTATCCGTGGTCGCAACGCATTTTCTCTCAGCCATCGCGATCCAGGCGATTGAGCGCGTGTCAATCGAGATCATACAGCGCGCAGCCTGCCGTATCCAGCGCACGTTTCGCGGTCAGCGTGCGCGAGCGCAGTTCCGCGTGCTCGTCACGCGGCGGTTCCAGCAGCATTGGCACAAGAACCCGTCGCGCGGGTACCGACTCTTCGCCAACCGCTGCTACTTGGAGGCATCAGTGTATCTCGAGCGTTGCTTTCGTCAGGGCATTTTCCAGGACGACACCATTTCCGCTGCTACTACGAAAGACACTGCCATTCGAGAATCTCGGTCTGTCTCGCGCGGTCGCGTGGTAGCTGAGCAGCCCAAGAACCGACTCGTTCCGAGCGGGTCGAGGCTCACGTACAGTTTCAGCGCAGCCCCCACACCGCTGGGCCCCGATTTGATCTCCAACGTGGAGCAGCATCGTTTCCCCTCCGATCGACGCCCGGCGTCTCCGTCGCACGACTTCCCGGTTAGCAGCGCGTGTATGTCTCCGTCGACGAAACAGCTCCAGTTCTGGCAGACGTACGCACTCTCACATTGGTTCTCGTTCCAGTCCAACGGCGATCCGCTTCACTTGCGACAGGCACGCGTCGGTTTCGAAGCGTACTTGCGTCTCGATGCAGCATCGACACCGAGCACAGCGAACGTCAAAGCGAACGAGGCCGATCTGCAAGTTTTGCGCCTTCACACTCGTGTCTGTCTCGTGTTTTGTGTGTACTGGTCGAAGAAACAGCAACGAGATGTCAGTTGCAACGAACATGAGATCACGCTGTCGCTTTGTATCGAGGTACTGGACGAGTTGGAGATTCTTTCCGGGCTGTCAACCTCCGATATGATCCATCAAGCGAGGATGTGGCGAGCCCAGCTTCTCATGATAAGTGCAGCGCTCTATCTGAGCGACCACGAGTACGACGCGTGTTGCGCGCAACTCCGGACTTTGCTGACGATGACGCAGCGTGGGGAGAGCTCCCTCTTCGACGAAATTGACCTCCGATTTCTACTCGCTGTCGTGATCCTGCAGTCGCGCAAGGCACATCCTCTCGATCCGACCGGAGAGGCAGAAATGCACTTGAAGAGATGTTATCAAGAGATCGAATTGTGGCCCGGTGTAGGCTTCTACCACGGCCAACTCAGCTCTGCAGCAGCCGCTGCTCGCCTCCAACAACAGCCTGTCGGGTCGTTCCTACTTCATCATGAGATACAAATCGACCCTGTGTCGAGCACTCCACCCACAGCGTCAGCTACACGGAAACTATTGTTGAAAGTGAAGCTAAGCGATGACCCGTGTAAAGTCTCGTCGTTGCGGATACACTTCGAGAATGGACGCTACCACATGAAGAAGCTTCCCGGTTGCTCTGATGCAAGCGTCCACGAGCTGATTCAGCAACTTCCCGAAGCCGCGGGCGTCCAGTGGCCGCGAGGGGTTCGACGAAGCGTATACGTCGCTGCACTTGAGAAGAAGATGCCAACAGAACACGAAGCCCGCGTCGCACGTCGTGCAACATTACTCCCGTGGCAACAATGGGCTTGGCGGATGTCTACGGCCTACACACGTCACAACGAATGCTGGGGAGCGTTGTGTCAGCTTTTTGCCGTGCGACTAGAAGCATCTGACGCCCATGAATTGGCTGCGTTGATCGCCCGCGAAGGATTAGTTGTCGCAAGAGGTCGCGCACTCCGTGCAGATCTGTTCTTCTCGCTGGGCAGAGCTTGCTCTCAGTTGCAGCGCCGTATCGACGCGACACTCGCGATGAAGCACGCCGCGATCGAAAGCTCGCGCTTGGTCATGCCATTCGATCAGAACTTTGTTTCTGTCATGCGCTCGATGGCTGGTATTGGCACACAGGCTCACTCGTTTTCGAACCAACTTGAGCGCGTTGGGAAACTCGAGCGCATGTGCGTCAAGGCGTGGTCCTTCGACAGTTGTTCACCGACGCTACGCGGCCACCCGTTTTGTGAGGCACTGCTTCTCCAGCGTGTCGACGACGAAGTGGCCCACGAGAGCGTCGCCGATACTTTCTTTCTGCGCGCACTGCTGAGAGCCCATATGAAGACATTTCTGGGCAATGGGCGATACGAATCAGCACATGTTGAGCTTGCGTTTGCGTGTGTGCGGCGGCTGTTTGAACGGTTTCATCTGCTTGGGACGCACGGTGAGGATTTTGGTGGTGTTGTCACTTGTGCTCGCCACGTTCGGACCACGTTTCTCTTCGAGGAGAACATCGCGCATGCGACGGCTTCGTCCGAGTTCTCGTTCCACACGTTGCTGCTCACGTGGCATCGCATGCCGTTTCAAGTTGCATTCGAGATGGCCGAAGTATTCTACCGCTGGCCGCTCATGAGCTGTGAAACGCTGATTGATGTCTACGAGAGCCTCTACGGTCGACTGCGCAGCGTCAAGCCACGGAACTGGGCTTATTCAGCCTTCGAGGAGCTGCTGCTTGTGCGATTAGCATTCTTGTATGCGCAGCGTACTAATGATGCGACGGAAGAACCGGTGAAAATGCTACTCGCCAGAAAGGCCGTTGAGCTCTTTGATGAATTGATTGGACTGCGCAGCCTAAGAGAACTCAGTCCTCACGCCGCCGCTTTTGTGAAACGGATCCAGTGGCCAGCATCTCGGAGTCTCCGCTTTCCACTGCGTTTCTCGTCCACCGAAATCATCTTCATGCGTGGGCTTATGTGGGACAGAGTGAGCGAGTTGGAGGGCAAGAACAAGGTATCGAAAGCCACCGCCCACGCGAATGCGTGGCGCGATTTCGACTATCTACATCGCGAGCTTCTAACAGCAGTTATAAGCGACCAGGAGCATGAACGAGAGATGACGCAGCGTCAGAAAAAACTCAAGGGCGTGCGCCTGTTTGTGGGTGACACACTTGACGTGAGTGTCACGGATGTGCTCTACAGCAAGCCTTACGTCGTCGTTCAGTGTGAGAAGGAGCAGCTCACGACCCAGCACGATGCCACTTGGATGAACCGCCTCTCGCCCGGCTGGGACGAGCATGTGGAAATCAATGTGGCATCTTCAAAGGCGCGCTTAACTGTCACAGTGATGAATCGCTCTACACGGCTGCGCCGTCGTCAGGCTGATGATCAAGTGATCGGGTATATCCAAGTGTACGTGGAAGAAATACTCACGAACGCGATCAGCTTTCAACGCCCGCAATGGTACAATCTCAACTGTCGAGGAGCCGGCACTGGTGCAGCCTCGAGCGGAGAGAAACCTCGCATTCGCCTAGCATTCCAGCTTCTGATGCAAGCCGTGTCCACCCAGGACTCTACGTCGGGAGGTTGTTCCACCCGCAAGATGCGAGGCAACTGGGATATTGTCCAAGTCAAAGAGCACATACACGGAGATTTGCGGCACTTCGTTTGCAGTCCGTGGATTTGGCGGTGGTATGGGCGCCAATGGCTGGGAGACAAGGAGTTTTGTGTAGCCGCGTGGTTTTTACAGCGTGCGATTGCCTTGCATGAGAGAGATTCGCGACCTTCTTCACAAGAATCGCTAGAGTTCGCGCTTGACCTCTTTGATCTCGCAAAGTGCTATCGCGCGACGATGGGCCCGACGTGGCTTGGCTACGCTCATGCGATGCTAGCACAGGCGGAGGGAACTATCCAGACGGCCTATGAGAACAGTGGATGGAGCGACTTGAATCTACGCAAGCAGCTGAGTGCAATTTCAAGTATGTTGGGCAGCACATCCGATTCATCACTATCGCCACTCGCATGCGAGCTTACAAAGCGGATCCCAGCGTCGTCTAACTGGATCGCGATGCAAAAACGACCTCGCGACACCGGCGGTCCCGTAAGCGAGGTATATTACTTCAACGAAGACACGTGTGAGAGATTCCGTGGCGTGGAAAGTGAACCGCATATCCGTGCACCGCTCGAGTGGGAAAATGAGAGCGAGCGCGCCATCGTCGTGATGACAACTCGCGACCCGCTTCGCCCACGTCGCGTGGTCATTCTGACTACGGAGATGAAAGCCCGCGTTGCATTCCACTGCGCCCAGCAGCACGAGCTCCACGCCAAAGATCCCCAAGAATGGGTCGCTGTGTTTAACCCTCGCAAGCAAGTGATGCAGTTTCTGAGTCTCGCCTCCCAGGATGACGAGATCGAGCACGACCAGTCCGAAGTCGTGATGACGACCACCCAGCCCAGCTTGTACGCGATGCTGGCAGACGAATTCCTGATGTATCACGTGCTAGTTGTCCAGGACGCCTTCCGCAAGTATCAGCAGCGTCGCAAACGACAGCGACTTGTGCGCGGGCTGCTGAGTAGTGCGTTTTCGTTCGCTTGCGAACGGCGTGCGGCGCAGACACGGCTCGAGCTGCGCGCTGAGGCCGAGCGCAAGCGGAAGCTTGACTGCGTCCACGTCGTCGTCGAACGCGCTTCGAAGCTGCGTGCGATGGATCTTTTCACGAGCGACCCCTTCGTGGTCATCGAGCTCGTTGATGTGGACGGCGACGTTGTGGCCAAGGGGGAGACCAGCGTAAAGAGGAACACGGTGAATCCGCAGTGGCACGAGGAGTTTCGCCTTCAGTACGCGTTCGTCGACCATGAGCAGCAGCTCGCACGTGGAAAGCATGCGCCGATGTTGCGGCTCCGTGTGTTTGACCGTGATTTCGTTCGCGGGCTCCGGGAACGTGACGACGACGAAGCCAAGAAGGCGATCGACGCGGAACTAGATCTGGACAGCGACGAGGAAGATCAGACTCAGCATGCTGCGCAGGACCAACAACGGAAAAACGACTTTCTGGGACTCGCCGAGACCGTGATCGAGCCGCTTGTCCACGGCAAGTGCGTGACGGCGGATCTTGCTCTCAAGGATGAAGATGGCAGTCGTCACGACGATGAAGATGGCGCCGCCACGGCCAAGTCGCGGTCGCGCGGCACGCTCACGGTTACTGTGCAGTGGGTCCACGACGCCGAGCACGCGAGCCTCACGCATGCGCGGCGACATGCCGTCAAGCCCATGTTGCTCGTGCGGCCGCGGAAGCGCGCGCGACCCAAGCCCACGCTGGGCACAGAAGCCGTGGACCTCCTGCAGGTTGCAGCGCGTGAGCGTGAGGCGCTGCTCGTGTGTATGGACGATACGGGTGTGTTGCTTGACCAGCTCGTGCGGCTCTTCAAGCGCTGGCGCGTGGCGCAGGCCTCGGGTCGCACTGCGGACGAGGCTAAGCTTATGGAGCAGCGACTCCGCGCCGCGACCACGGCGCCTCAGCCGTTCCACGGCAAATACGCGGCGCTTGTGACAGCCACGGATATGGCCCACGCGGCCGCCACAGCGCTGCTGCGAGCACTGGAGATCCCTATCCGCGACTGGCTCGAGAGTTGTGAAAGGCACACAGCCGCGACGCTCATGGAGAGCTTCGTGACAGCGACAAAGGCCATTCAGCAGTCGGTAGCGCTACCATTTCCGTGGGACTGCGGCGTCCACGCGTTCCCAGGTCACATGGGGCTCGTGCTGGCGCTGCCCCAGTCGGTCGTCGCCTGGCGGCGCGAGCTGCTGGTGCTGATGGAGACATTCTTCGAGCCATCTGCTCCGACATGGGAGGATTCAGTGGGAACTGTCGCCACGCTTGACACGTTTGCGCGGATCGCCGGGGCGTTGCAAAGCGCGATGGGGGATGAACCGTCACGGCCGTCGTCGCCCGCGAAGCAAACAGCAACCCCGGTTGCGGCTGTGGGGCCGCCTTCCGGTAGTGAAGCGCGCAGCCAAACTATCGCCCCCAGCGCCGCGACACTATCATCCACGGCTAGCACACCTCCTAGCACCACCACGAACTCCGCCGTCGCCAAGCGCATGGAACGAATCGAACGTGAAAGGCGCAAGGCCCAGAACAAGAAGTAATAAGGAATGCAACAGGAGAACAGAGGGCGAGTGCGGAGTGAATGCAATGCGTTCAATTCAAACGCACACACACGTGCAAAGGTGACAGCCGTGGGGCGAGGCGGAAAGCGGGAAAACGAACACTGACGAAGGCGAGGTGAGGTGGAAGTTCACCTCGCAGACTGGTCCCACGGCGTCTTACTTGGTGGGTTCAGGCGCGCTTACGCGGCCTTGGCGAACGTCTCGTCGTCGAGCGACGGCACCTGGATGTTGCTCTTGATGCCGAGCGACTCGAGCGCCAAGTGCGCCGCCTTCTGGCCCGAGATCATCATCGCACCGAAAGTCGGGCCCTACGAATCAACATCAACCAATCCACATAGTCAGTACGCAGGACGGAGCGAACCAACGTCGAATATCTTGAACGTACCATGCGCGGGGCGCCTTCAAGCTCAGCGACTTCCATACCGGCGACGATCATACCCGGGACGATCTCCTTGGTACCGCGCACGATGGCGTCCTCGGCCGTGCCCATGTCGAGGCAGCCCATGCCGGGCACGTGGTCGACCATGCCGATGTTCTGGAGGCGCTTCACGCCCGACGCGCCCATGGGGCCGTCGTGGCCGCAGGCGCTGATGAGCACCTTGCCCTCCATGACGTTGGGGTCCATGCAGCTCTGCGTGCCGTGGTTGAGCGTCACGAGCGTCCAGTTGGTCACGACGCCGGCCACGCGGCCCTGCTTGACGATCAAGTCCTCGATGGCCGTGGCGTTGAAGAGCTTGACGTTGGGCGCGCGCAGCAGCTTGGACATGACCGTCGACGTGAAGAGCGCGGCGTGCTTGATCACGACGTGGTGCTCCTTCTCCTCGTACGGGATCTCAAGCTCGTCGAGGAACACGTCGGCCGGCTTGCGCACGATCATCGACGAGAAGAGCTGGCCGCCGAGCCACGCGCCGCCGCCGGGGGCGACGCTCTGCTCAATGAGCGCGACGCTCACGTTCGGGTGCTTGGAGAGCTCGTACGCGGCCACGAGGCCGGCCGAGCCGGCGCCGGCGATGATCACGTCGCTGTCGGCAAAGTCGTACATGTCCTTCATGTAGCGGGTCGTCATCTCGCGCGAGACCTCGGCTTCCTTCACGGGGCTAAATGAGAGAGAGCGATCATACAACAGCAAACGGTTGTTCAATCACCCGTCGGTCGATGGAAACAGGTCGCGGGCAACGGGCAGTCGAGGCGCCAAGAGTCGAGCTGTATGGATCAAACGTACGCGAAGGTGTAGTTGTCGAAGGGCGTCGAGCGCTCGTTCTGCTCCTGCTTCCACTCGGCCGACGGCGCGTGCGCGCTACCCGAGCGGAAGAGCTTGGCGTTCGGCCCGACGGTCGCGAACGCGCGCGCCGCGGCCGGGCGCTTGATGAGGGTCTTGGCGATGGCGTGCATGGCTGAAGGTGGCTGAGGGTGGCTGATCGAGTCGACGCGCGCGTGGCAGAAGTGCAACAAGACGGTTCACATGGTCATTATCAGCAGTCCCTCCGCCGGTGCGAACCGG
Source organism: Pythium folliculosum (assembly GCA_023336295.1). Classification (NCBI taxonomy): domain Eukaryota; phylum Oomycota; class Peronosporomycetes; order Pythiales; family Pythiaceae; genus Pythium; species Pythium folliculosum. The sequence goes on along the minus strand of JAADWV010000426.1, from coordinate 9,797 downwards.
ATCAGGTTCTAAGGGTATGATCTCAGCCAGTCACCCATGGAACTAGTCCATGGCTGCGCGTGGCACCCCTCGCTGTGAGTCCGTTAGTGAAATCCCAACGCAAATCGAACAAGCAACGACATGCAGACGACAGCAACATGCAAAAGCCACACGTGCGCAGGCGGAGTGGAGTGTGCACCAAGGAACCACACGCCCTCGCGCTTGAGGAACTTTGGGGCTGCTCGCGGTGAGGGCGGCAGCGCCACTCTCACACACACACACCCACGCACGCACGACCTAGCGACATGCAAGGCACGGGTACGGTACCAGTTAGCGGTGGGGCTTGAGGAGGTTGCTTGGAGGAAGATTCCAAAATGAGGATGTTAGACCGCGGCTTGCTCGTGCGGTGGCCCGCAGGCAGAGAGAGAGAGGAGACGGAAGAAGGGAATCCGCAATCGCGTGGTTGGTGGGCGACGTGGGGTCATGCTGCTTCGACGTGGGAGTTGAAGGGCGCTACGGGTGGTTGGTGGGTGTTGAGCTCTAACATCCACACCAAAACTTGAATAAAGTATGCTCATGACTCCCCTTGAACGTGGATGTTTGCAATGTTCAAGAGGGTCACATCTCCCTTGGCAACACGCAAATCAATGCGCCACTTGGATCGCGGGCCAGGTAAATGGCGCCCGCTGATTGGTCCGATCACTTGAACGAGTGAAAATTACTGCATCTTCGTTTTCCTGACGGCCGTTTGCGACATGCCAACCGGGTGACGCGGTCACTGCGGCGCCAGTTTCTCTGTCAGAAAAATCTAGCCTAGGCTAGCCTACGCAAGGTAATTTTTGCAGAGATCGCGAAAATAACAGCGCAGGATGCGCTGCTCGACCTCCTTCTGGACCGCCGCTGGGTTCGAGCAGTTGAGTTCCGGTGACTGGAGCAGGTGCGTTAGCAACGTCACATATCTGTAGCAAAACGTAACATGTTAGAATCCGGTCACACACGTCGCAGATTGTGCGGACGAACGTACTTTTGGTTGAAGTGGCGCGGGTTCGAGTGGAGGTGCACGAGCAGCTCGAGGAACGGGAGCGCCCAAAAGTACTGGAAGAACGCGGCGTCGTGGGACTCGGGCGCGATCTGGAGCACGCGCAGCCCGTACTTGGCCTCGTCCGGCGCGAAGCACTGGTAGAGCACAGCCGCGGCCACGTGGGCGCCGGTCTTGACGAGGCACTGGCTCTGGAGCAAACAACAACACCGCAAGCCCACACGTCCGTCAGCTGGATGTCCACTCGTCCACATCTTCATTCGTCTCTCGCTTCACGTACCAAGCGCACGAGCGAGCTCTGGTCGATGATGTCGACGACCGACACGTCGTCCGCAAAGTAGTTGGTGGCGAGCGACGCGGCCGCGAGATAGCCGCACAGCGCGGTCCGTGGATCTGTCGGGTCTCACACACACACGGCACGTTAGCCGCCACTCAACAAGCAGAGGGGCGAGAGTGAAGAACAAACGGAGGACGCGCGTACCAGATAGCGACGGCTGCTTCATGCGCACGATCGGATAGAGCGCGAGGTCGGCGCGTGCGCTGTGCCACCGCGGTTCACGGGGACAACGGCGCACGAGGCACAGAACGCCTCGCGCGTGGAGCGCCACGATCTCGGGCAACGCAGCCTTCACAAAGTTCGTGGTCGACAGCACGGAGGCATCGACCATGGCGTCGTCGTCTGGTTTGGCGTTCGCGTCGGAATTCGGCTTCTTTTTCGGGCTCTCTTGCGCAAACCCGACCAACAGCGCGACATCACCGTACGGGTTTAGATCGAACGACACACGGTGGTCGCTGAGACTGCGCATCGTCGAGCGGTGGAGGAGCCCAGCACAGACGCAGACGAGCGTGTCGACGACCCAGAGCGGAAGATCGATCAGCAGCGCCGCGATCTCGCCATTGGCTGATGCCGTGCCATTACTGTCGCTGTCGTCGCTGGGGCTGATCGCTTGGTCGCGCAGCAGCTCCCGTCGCGTGGTGAGCACATCATTGAGGATCGCATTGCAACGCGTCACTGAAAAGTCCTGTCGCGCGTTCGTTTCCGAGGGCTGCGCCGTGTTCACCGTCGACGCGATGTACTGCACGAGCGAGCCGCAGGCGATTGCAAATTCCACGAGCGGTCGGACGCTGTGGTCCGCCGGCAGCAGTTCACGCCAATGCGCAAGCGCATCCCAGCAGCTGTGCAGCATCAAGAAGACAACCAGGTTGCGCGCGCTGCGACGATCGTCGGGGAGCCCAGAGCTGTCCACCTTCTGGAGAATGCCTCGACGCAACTTGGTCGCCAAAGTCGCAGGATCCATCTTGGTCGCGGCCGGATCACCGCTATGAACTGCAGCGAACAAACCGTGGAGGTCGTTCGCCACGCGGTAGTGGTCGCGCTGACGCTTGGCACCGGCACGCAAAAGCGCCTCGGTACGAGGATCCACCCCACTGTGGTCAACAATTTCGTCGTCGTCGTCCAGAGCCCATGCGCCGAAGCGATCGTCACGCGATTCCTCCGCATCCGTCATGACCGTGTCACCGCCCGCAGAGCGCGATTCAAGCACAGACTCGCACGCCGCGAGGTAGCCTTCGAGACTGGCACGTTGCGCCGCTGGGAGCTGCGCCAGAGAGTCGTTACCGTGGTCCTCCACGAGCTCAAACGCGCGGCTGAAACATTCGTAGGCCTTCTCGTAGGCGCTAAAGCTGAAAAAGTACACGGCGAGATCGTAGAACGCGTCGAACTGGGTCTGTGCAGAGAGCACGTCGGCGCCGCGGTCGTCCGCGAGCGCCTGCTGGAGACTCTGCGCGATCTGCAAGTGGTGCTGAGCGAGCTCGCTGAGCGCGACCTGGAAGCCAGACATCTTCTCCTCGGCGTCGTTTTTGTTCGTGGACGTCAAGTACCCGTTCTGAGACTCGCGCACGAGTGTGCGCAGCGTCCAGCGCTGGTGCAACAAGTGTGCCTGGGCCGTCGAGATCGTGGCCCCCGCCGCGTCCGTTTGCGTGGCGTTTCCTTCGTCCGCGTCGGCCAAGTCCACGATCCCGTCGAGCAAGAGTCGTTGGAAGTGCGCGGGCAGCTGCTTCTCGATGGCATCGAGCGGGATCTCCATCTGCAGTGTGACCTGCGCGGCCACCCGCAGCAGCGCGTGGTAGCGGTTGTTGCGGCCGTTTCCTTCGTCGGCCACGAGCTGCGCCTGGTCCAGGAACTCGCGCACGAGCTCCATAGCTGACGTCGCGCCGTGCGTGCCGTGCGCGCGCTGGTGGTGCAGCATCTTGAGCTATAAGAGAAGGACACACGTTCACAGCATTAGACGGATGCATATGTATCGGTTGATTGGGTTTGTCCGTACATGGCGCTGGAGCGCATCCGGATGCAGCAGGAACTCAAACCACGAATACGAAGGCGCAATCGCCGGGATCTCGAGTTGCGGTTGCTGGAAGATCGAGCGGTAGACGCCATCGTCCGCAGAAGCGGTGGCTGCAGCGCCAGCGGGCGTGTCGGGCCGCGGCGAGCCCGGCATGAGCGGCATGGTCGTTGGTGTCTTGGAGCTCCCCAGTATACTACACTACAAAGTCACACCCAGTTGAACGTATACCTGTCGCGTGTATTCGTTTGATATGGATCAATAGGTCGTTATTTATGGACCATGGATTCACAACTTCTCATGTTCGTTCCTGTTGAACCAGAGTTTAGGGCTCCTATGTCCAAGACCAATCAGCGGTCTGTGTCTCTCTGGGCGTCGTCACGCCGACTACCAGGAAGAGACTCTACAGGCTCATTAACAGGCGGCGCGGGTCCGCGACGGCGTCGGCAATGCTCTTCAAGAAGGTCACGCCCTCCCGGCCATCGATGATGCGGTGGTCGTAGGTGAGCGAGAGGAACATCATCGGGCGCGGCACGACCTGGCCGTTGTGAAACGCCGGGCGCATCTTGACGCCGTGCACGCCGAGGATCGCCGACTGCGGCGACGTGAGCATCGACGTGCTCAGCAGCGAGCCGTGGACGCCGCTGTTCGAGACCGTGAAGGTGCCGCCGGCGAGGTCCTCAAGCGCGAGCGTGCCATTGCGGGCCTGCTCGCCGAGCGACGCGAGCGTCTTCTCGATGTCCGCGACGCTGAGCTTCTCCACGTTACGAATCGCGGGGACGACGACGCTAGACACGGTAGGGGAGGCAGTTAGAACACAACGCCAGCAGGATAATCTCGTCCTCATGTGCTGCGAACGTACCCCTTCTCCGAGGCCACAGCGACGTTGATGTCAACGAAATCGTTGTACACAATGTCCTTCGCCTCCATGTCGACAACTGTAAGTCATGTACACGCACGTAAAACAGAGTGAGCACACACCGTAGTTTGTCCATGAGCGTCAAACAGACGGCCATAACGTACACGAGTTGACGGCCGGGACCTTCTGGACCGCGAGCGCGCTGGCCTTGAGGAACGTCGACATGAAGCCGAGCGGCACGCCGTGGGTCTTCTCGAACTCGGGGCCGAGCTCGTCGCGGAGCGCGATGAGGTTGCCGAGGTCGCACTCCTGGAACGTCGAAAGCATCGCGGCCGAATTCTGCGTGTCCTTCTGGCGCTGCGCGGCGCGCACCTTCATCACGCTCATCTGCACACGCGTCTCGTTCCGGCTGCGACCCGAAGTCGAAGTCGACGGAGCGGGCGCAGGAGCAGCGGGCGTCGGCGCAGCGGCCTTGGCCGCGGGGGCAGCAGCAGCAGCCGGCGCAGGCGTCGATACAGCCGCGGGGGCCGCGGCAGGAGCCTCAGCTTCCGCAGGCGCGCCAACGGCACCCTTGTCGAGCACGAACAGGGGGGCGCCGACCTGAACGACCTCTTCCAACTTGGCGAAGACGCTCGTGACCTTGCCAGCAAACGGCGCGTTCACGTCCACGCTGACCTTGTCGGTCTCAACGATGAGGACGGGCTCGTCGGCCTTGACGAAGTCGCCAACGTCTGGGGGGGACAAACAACGCATCTGTTAGAGCCGGCGTCGACACCTGCAAAGAAAGGAATGGGGAGTACGCACTCTTGAGCACCGTCACGACCGTGCCCTCCGAGATCGAGTCGCCCATGGACGGGACGTTCACCGTCACAAGCTCCTCGCCAGCGCTAGCCGCAGGGGCCGCAGCAGCAGCCGGCGCAGGGGTAGCGGCCTTGGACTCGGCAGCCGGGGTCGGGGCAGCAGCACCGCCGGCCGTCTTGTTGACCGAGAACAGGGGCGCACCGACCAACACGCTCTCGTCAATCGCCGCGAGCTGCTCGCTGAGCACACCGGCGAACGGCGCGCGCACATCGACGCTGACCTGCGATCGAGGAAAGGAGACACAGGCTGAGTCAGTCTCACGTCCTTCTCTAGCGAACTCGCCCTACGCAACAGGGACGCACCTTGTCCGTCTCGAGCACAACGACGACTTCGTCGGCCTCCACGTGGTCACCGGGGGCTGCGTATAATATCACAAAAGATGAGTTCAAAGCATGCGCGCTCGGCGGGGAACGGTTCTTCGGCGACGCACCCTTGAGCCACTCAACGACAGTGCCCTCCGAGATCGAGTCACCCATGGAGGGAACCGGGACGACATCCGCGGCAGCTATAGAGAAGCGCGGAGAGGCATGGTGGGTCAGGGAGGATACATGTGACAAGATTGTGGGGAGGGATTTAACACGTACCAGCCGAGAACGAACGAGCCAACATCATCAGCGGCGTTCTAGATAGGAGAGGACGCGTCAGCCTCCATGAAGAACAGAGAGGCGTTGGCTGCCTGATACGTACCGCTGCTGAGCCAGCGCAGCCACGGCCGACGAACGAGACTGCGTCTGGAAGTGCGGTCGTGCCGCCAGCGCCGAGATTTCGCGCTATTGTACCGAGCCATCCACGAATCGTTATGAGCTACAAACACCACGAGCGCGTAGCTCTGCGCTTCGTCTATCCACGTACCGCATTGCGAGCGACCGAGGCCGCGCGACGCGCCGCGAGACGCGCGCGCGCGCGCACGCTCTTGCCCACCGCTCCCTGGAAGCTCATGGTTTATCCTTTGCGGTTCGGTTCTCCCAAAAGCTGGGGCTGGCAACGTACGGTGACTTGAACAAACGACACCACACGAAAGTGGATCGCGCCACATCTACAAATCAGATATGTGGGACACGTGATGGGTCGTCTCACAATATGTTAGGAACACATTTAAACACATATCTGATAGGTATCCTCCAGACCAGAGTGTTGGTAGCAGTGTACCGGAATGACGGTGGATCGCACGCACTCCATTTTCGGAACGTGTGTAACTGCATCCATCAATCAAGGCGAAGTGGCCGCCGCTCACAGAGTCCCATGTCGTCCTCCGCTGTGCGCTCACTTTCCAATTTGCCTCCGCATGTTCTTCGCCAAGCTCGCCAACCACCAGCGCCGCGCCATGAAGTCTGTTCTCGCCGCCGCTTCACCGCTGCTCGCGTTCCGCGTGCAGGACCACCCAGCGCAGGAGACGGCCGCGCCAATCGCGCCGCGTCAGAAGTTCGAACGCCGCTTCACGCTCGCGCCGTCGTCGGACACCAAGACCGCGTCCGTGCCGCTGGCTGTCGAACAGCTCATCGTGTCCACGCCGGGCGTGACGTTCGTGTCGTTCGACGCGGACGCGACCGTGCCCATTGTCAAGATCTCGGCGGAAAAGCGTGAGGTTGTTGAGGCGTTCGATGTCTTTCCGCGCGGCACCTCGGGCCTCGAGATCCGCCTTACGGCGCCGCTCGAGAAGCGTTTGTATGTGCTCACCGAGGTGTCGCTGCCCGTCGCGTACGCGCTGCGCTCGCTCGAAGCCCACGGCAGTGGCACGGTCGTGCTCGAAGACAACGTGCTGCCGACCAACGACGAGCAGGCAGCCGTCGCGATCACGCTCTCTGGTAGTGGCGACGTGTTTGCCACGAGCCACACGGACCTGCGCCTGGGCTCGCTTGCGCTGGACCTCAACGGCAGCGGCGACGTGCAGTTTGTCGCGCCAAGCGTTACGCTGCGCGATACGTTCTCCACACGCATTTCGTCCTCGGGCGACGTGCGCGTGTTTGCTGGCGCTATTACAGCTCCGCGCGTCGCGCTGAGCACGGCCGGCAGCGGCGACATGCAGATCGCGGCGCTCAGTGTCGAGGCGCTCGTCGAGCTCAAGACCAGCGTGAGCGGCTCCGGCTCGATCAAGACCATCGGTGAGACGCTAAAGGCCGACACGGTCCACGCCTCGATCGCCGGCTCAGGTGGCGTCAAGTTGGTTACCAAGTCCGAGTTCGTGGCCAACACAGTACAGGCGTCGGTCTCTGGCTCGGGTGACGTACGCATCGCGTCCGCCAACGCGCGTTGTGCCGGCGGCAGAATCTCGATTGCCGGCTCGGGAACTGTCGACGCACGCGACCTGGTGGCGCAACACGCAACGGCAAATGTGGCAGGTAGCGGTTCAGTCTTCATCCGCGCGGCAAAGGCGATTAAAGTGTCCAAGGGTGGCTCGGGATCCGTGACGATCGTCGGCGACCTGCCGCCTTACGTGATGGGTACGCCACCACGCACCCAGACGGCGGAGCAGAAGCCGTCCAAGGTGGATTTGTACGCACTCAAGCGGATGCCGTCGATGCCGGCGCCGACGCGGATCGATGCGTTCGAGAAGATGACCAACTTTAGCGGCACGATCAACGTCCACAGTTTCTCCGACTTTGTCGACGCCGTCAAGTTGGTTTGGAACCACCAAAAGGGCGACAACATCGAGGTCAAGATCAAGGCTGGGGGAGCTACCAGCGACGACGAACGACCGTAGATATCGCCGGTGTTACGACGACGTCGCACTACGTCGTATTTGTATCGAAATGATCTGAATCGAAAAAAGTCAAACTATCGTTGTCGAATGTGGTCACTTGCGGTTGCTACAGAAGTTCACCGTGAACGGCTTGCCAGCATCGTCAATGACGCTCTTGACAACCGAATACAACATCAGGCACACGCCAACGCAGATCGTGAGCCCGATGCAGAACACAATGATGGACTGGCGCCCTGTGCGGCGCACGTAGCCACCAATGTAGACCTGGGAAACGATCGTGACGCAGAACGCGAGGCCGCACAGCACGCCGGCCCAGTCGTACTTGATCATGCCGAAGAGCGCAAACTTCGCCGATGCGGCCGCCGACGAGTACAGCACAAGCAGCGCGCTCGTGGACGAGGCAACTTCGGGGACCACGCCCATCTCGACCAGCAACGGCCCCGTGATGATCGCGCCACCAACACCAAAGAGGCCAGCCACCATGCCAGCGAACACGCAGCCCATGGGGAAGTACACGACGGTCTTGGTCGTCCAGTCGATATCCCCCGCCGCGATGGGGAAGTTGAGGGAGCGCTTGTAGGTTTGATGCTTCTTCATATAAATCACGAACGCTAGCGTGAAACAGAACACCCACGGCAGCTCAGCCCACAGGATGACCCAGTAGCCCACGCTCCCACACTTGGACTCGGCGCCGCCGATGCTCGCGGCGATGATGCCGAGGTAGCACACAAACACAAAGAGGTGCTTCTTCCACTGGAACTGACGCTCGTGCGCCATGAGCACAGCGAGCTCCTGCTCCTTCGCCACGTCGGAGGGCTCGTTGATGCTCACGACCGCCGCGACTGGAGACTGGAGTTGCGTGTAGACGGCACGGGGCGCGGCCTGGTTCTCCGAGTCGGGGCTCGTCGAGTTGTCTTCCGCCGACGCGTCGTGCGAGAGGAGCTTGTCCTGCTCTTCCTTCTCTTGCAACAGCTTTTTCTTCTTGGCGACTTCGGCCTTGTGGAGCTTGATGCCTTTTTGCATGGTCCGGAAACCCGAGGCCGAGAGCACCACTTCGAACAGAATCGAGATGATGTAAGAAGGCAACAGCTTGGACAGGAACGCGCCGATCACAGCACCAGCCATCATCGCTGGGATCATGCCCATGCAGATGTCGGCGTCGACGAGCGGGCGGTCCACGAAGGGGTGTCGCTTCTGCAGGTTGAAAATGGCGTTCGCGACGGCGCCGCCCATGATGATGAAATTGGACGCTGGCGTCGCGTACTTGATGTCGAAGCCCATGACCAGCACGAGCAGCGGCACGATGATGGGGCCGCCGCCGACGCCGCCGGACGCCGCCATGGCGAGTCCGAATCCCATGACCACGATCGCGAGGATGTCGTACACATTGATCTCCGAAATGTCCCGGATGTCATCCTTGGACTTGCTGGACGCCGCAACGACGTGCAACACGCACGCAGCCATCAATGCGACGAGAAGCGCTCGCACGCACGGTCCTGCACTAGCCGTTCGTCGCGCCCACATCGCAGCCTGTGGTGATGAATGGAGATTGCTCTGCTAATCCTCCGGACTTTGTTCCGCTTCTTTGGTGGTCCAACTGTGCCCGCGCTCAGCTGCTGCACAGTTGGAAAAAGAGTTTCTGAAGTTGGGGTCGGTGAGTGCTGCACCTGCTTTTCAGTGCGAGGACAGTTTGAGTAGTCGGCAAAAGTGATTCGATGAGCTTTACCCAATCAAAACCCTTCAATGCCGTGTGTCATGTTCTCGTCAAGACTCATGAATGAGTGATACCGGTTTGTAACTGGGTACCCCTGTTAAACATGTGCTCTAGGAGCTCTGATCTGAGACAGCACCTAAAATGCGGAAGTTCTACCGAAGAATACAGTAGGGTATTTGGTTTTCTTCGGCGCCGAAGTTAGACTAGTGCAACATTCAAGTAACATTCCGCACATTCGTGCAACCCACCACAGGGTAGCCATTCTAAACTTGAAGTCATTCAAACTCCCCTACCATGGAGCT
>JAADWV010000425.1:0-30108 GCA_023336295.1 Pythium folliculosum | reverse complement strand
GCAGCAGCGGCAGCACGCGCAACGTGATGGTGAAAAGCGATAACACGTAGGCCAGGAAGGCGCTGAGCGAGATGAGCACGTCCATGGCCACGCGCGAGCCGAAGCGCAGCACCACGAATACGCTCTCGTGGATCGGGAACGCGACGACGAACAGGATGGGCGTGGCGCATACAAAGCCCACGAGGTTCTGCCAGCTGAGCCCTGGTACGAGCTCGCTCGCCACGGCCGCGCGCACGTCCGCGGCCTCGGCGGTGTCGCGAACATGCGCGAGCGACCGCCACTCAAAGACCGTGGACCTCGCGGGTCTTGACGAACACATACCTCGCCGTGGCGCTATGTCCACGTCCATCAGCACGCTCGTCGGCTGCGACGGTACCAACTCCCAACAATGCCTCTGGGCATGCCGTACTTTTTCCAGCCGCACCAGCGGCTCGCGTTTCACGACGAAGCCCGCCTCACCCGTGCCTGGTGGCCCATTGAACAGCAGCTGCCAGCACGGCCGCACAACGGCTTGCTAACCCACGCCCCCGCAGTCGTGGAGGATCCGAGTGGCCTGGAGCATGTCGCCAAGCGAGACAAGCCGAACTAGGCCATGAGATGCCGTGGCAGCTTGGGCTCGTCCGGGCAACAGCAGAGCCCGTTGCCGACCGATTTGTTCTGCGCTGACAGCGACGACCGGCCCGCACTGCCGCCGCGACCCGCGTGGGTCGCGCGCAGTTGCTCGCGCTTGTGCTTGTGTAACGCACGTACCATGTTGCCTGGCAGGTGGAGCGGGCCGCTCCACGCAGCAGCGCACCCGTGCAGCGCGTCGTAGGCGGACGTTCCGACTGACGGAACATGAGCTTGGAGTATAAGAGCTTGGCGGCGCTGCTGAGGCGCATGCTCAGGACCTTCAAGACTCTTGTTGGAGGGAACTCCTGGACCCGAAAGTGACCCATCATAGCCGATCCCGCGCCCACCCAGATGGTGATGGATTCCATCCAACTTCAGTGAGGTCTTTGTCCCGTGTTTGATATGCTTTTCGGGATCGTGTTGTCCCGAATGTTCCTAGTCTTGTGGTTTGGGTCTGGTGACCCAAGAGTCCACAACAACCGAACCAGCAGCCAAGGACACAAGTCGTCGACACATTCGCAAGGTAATACGTCTCCATCTCAAGAGCTGACGGGTGCTGTGGGCATTCATTCACCGCTCGCTCTGCTTTGTGAGGCTGTCGTAGGGTGTTTGACCGGGAGCAGCGGCACCAACCACTCTTGCGCCGTGCCGTCCGCTATGCTTCCTTCAAGCTCAGCTGGGACAGGCGCTTCACCCAGCGCAGTGCCTAATGTGTCGCGAGAAGCCGTTTTGTCCGAGATTACAGAGCGGCTGGTGTGGTCTCGCTTGCACGAAGTGCAGCGCATGAAGGAAAAGCTACGCGAGTTGTCGGTTGCAATTCGCACAGTCGAAGCAATGTGCGAGGAAATCGAGTCATCTATAACGAAGGATCTCGAGATCTCGGTCGAAATCGCGTCCACCGCGCTGCTAAAACGAGAGGAGATGCATCATTCGACTTCGTTCTCCCGGCTCTTCCAGTCCCTGATCGGCTACCTGACGATGCGTTCCAGTCCCTCTCGTCTTGAGGAAGGCGCGTGAGCACATGACTTGACGCAACTGGGTTTTTTATTTTCTATGCAAGTTCCCTATGTTCAGCTGCACTCTGTCTCGCTGTGTCCCTACCTTGAGCAGCTACATCTTGCGCTTCGACTTCGGAGGCTCATGGCATTCATCGTCATCGCCACTTTGGGGGCACTCACCGCAAGCACATTCAAACCAGAGCTCATCGCCAAAGTACGCGGTGATGACTTCTCCCGGCTGGATCGCACGGCACGTCGCGACAACGATCGTGTGGCGCAGCCCGTTAGAGACTTGGTGGAACTGAGTGTTGGGGTGGCACGAATGATCGACAAACCGCATCAAGCTTCCGAACTTGCTGGCGTCGAGGCACACACGTTTGTTCCTCCAGTATGAGTCTCGAGCAAAAAGAAGCCGATAGCCTTCGCCTCTCTGGAGCGCCGCCGTGTGCTCGTTGGCGTCGACAAGAGACAGCTGTCCAAGGTACTGGCCGAGAACAACACCTTGGTCAATCCGAGCAATTGCTACCAGAGCAAGCTGGTTCGTCCCACGGTGCCGCATCAGTTGTACGGAATCCGATTGTTGGATTCCATTCCCACACAGACCTCCGAAGGGGCAGGAAGTTGGCGTGCAGAAGGTGCTAAGCTGTCCATTGCGGCACGTGTTCATGCGACAAGAGCTTGCACACCGACAACGACCGGCGGGGGCAACGTACGGGAAACTAACCGCCGTTGGATTGTAGTTTCCTGCCAGATGCACGATCTCAAAGGGCCAGCCAGTTGGTCGATATCCTTGCAGAGCCGGGATTCGGCGTAGTGGAGTGGGAACCGGACCAAGCACGCGCGAAGGTCCTTGCGGGTCGGTACTGTGCGATCTCCATTCTCTAGTCCCGTCGGCCAAACGAACAGCGTAGTCACCTTGCACGAAGAGCGGGCGGAGGTGGATCTGGGGCCGTTTGGGTGGCTCCTCACCCAGAGAATCGGAGGAGGAGGAGGAATCATCTTGTTGTGCTGCGGCCGACGTGGGCAACGATGCACGTCTATCTGCCCGCGGCGCCAGTGCCTGAGAATCGGAGGACTCAGATGAATCTCTTCGGGACGGGAGCGCGGCGGGTAAAGATGACCGTCGACCTTTCGCTTGCTCAGCGCACACGAACTCGTATGTCAGTCGCTTTTCTTCCATTGACTTCCAGCCAGCAACGTTTTGCCTCCAATCCAGGAATGACAAGGAGCCCCTCTCTGGTGGTTCGATGGAATGATGGGTGAACGGTGGGTCGTAGAACCCTTGGCGCTCCTCGCTGGATCGTGTTGTCATATCAACATAACTCCCGTTGTCGCTTGTGCTGCGCTTGCGCTTCGTGTTACCCCCCTGGGAGTTCGACCTGGTTTCCGCGCACGGGGAGCTCCCTTTCGCTTGTGCTCGACGCCGTGCGAGCGAGTCCCCAAAATGCTTGACCCACTTGTCTCGCTCCTTGTCCTCTTCAGCTTCCGTGTCCTGGTCGGCTCGACGCAAAACTCCACCAAGACCTACCGGATGGAGCTACATCATGGTCGCCGGTAAAGTCTCCAATTCATCTTCTTCATCGTCCTCATACTCACAGGACGTCTCATACCCATCTTCGTCCTTGGGTTTGCTCATTCGGCCCGCCGCGAGCTGACGCAGACGGTCCTCGACTGACTCCTTCTCTTCGTCGTCGCCGCACTGGTCAGCGAGCCGATCAGCACAAACAGGAATAGTTGGAGTTGACGTCGTGACACCGTGGTTGACGCTTGCCCCGAGTTGATGCAGTCGCTCGGCGATGGACTCCTTCTCTTCATCGCAGTCACCTTGCCTCTCAAGATGATCAGCACCCCCAGCAATAGTTGGTGTTGTCATCACGGGAACACTTTCATCGTCATCATCCGAGTCAACAACGCGTAAGCGGACCCGCTTTTTCAAGTTGGCACCAAGACCCGCCACAGAGGGGGATGCCTCCTCACTCTCCGGCTCATCGTCCGTGTCGTCAATCTCGATAATCTCTGGGCTCGCTGTCATCGTCTTGGGGTCGTTGTGGGGTCGTCGTGGCGGAGCAAAACCTCGAATGACGCAAATGTGAGCGATGATCCAGAAAACAGGCTCGAGCACTATCGCTTCGCTGTACAACTCACCATTATTTCCGCTGCAACTTCTAAATCTTTCCCTGGGTGGAGCATCAGCGTACATCGTCGCTTTGCGCAACTACTCACCATTTTTCCCGTGAACTTGTCCCTCTCTTCCACCGTAGAGCATCACCGTGCGCGGTCGCTTTGCGCAACATCTCACCATTTTTCCTGCGTACAACTACTCGCTCATCTTCAGTGTGTCACCCCTGGCAACAATTCACCATTTCTACCACTTCCCAACAATTGCGGACTGTACGAAGCCAATCGACCTCGTCGCTGAGAAGTTTGTCGAGAATGGGCGTGCTGCTTCTGACGCTGGACTGACCCATGCTGGCCACGGACTTTCACTCGCTCCGCGACGACCGACGCGTATCGTTGATCCACCGCGTCCAGAAGCAGCAAGACCACAACAACAAGGCCGTCCCCGCGGCTGATGCCGGTGCCAATGAAGCAGGTGCTGCCACGGCTGTAAACACAGTCGGTGTGAGGTTACGACCGGCCCAGTGGCATGAGCTCGGGGCGTCCACGTGGTTGCCACCCCGCGCTGCTAGGACGACGCCTGCTGCGGTAGCGAGGATCTGCTCCCAGTGCGGCCCAGCGCGTCGGGACCGTTCCTTCTTCCACAGCCTGGCGTTGTAGCTCGCCGTCGCGATGAGCGACCGCGTAGGACTGCACGGCGACGGCGACGAGGAACCGACGGCGTGCTGCGAAATGGTCGTGCAAGAGCCTGAGACCGAAAGAATAATACATGTATGGATTCAAGAGCACCCAAAGCTACCGGAACATGCACAAGATACGAAAGTATACGTAGGTGGTAGACTTCATTCGGAGAGGGTACAGTCAAGCTTTACACCTCGTGTGCCCTCGCCTTTTTCGTGGCTCGCGTGTGTGACTCGATAGTCTTCACATGATACCTCGTGAACGCCTTCGTGATCTCGGTGGCCTGCTTCTGGAGCTCGACGTCGACACTTCGCTCGGTTCGGCACGTGATCAACCACAGCAGCCGAAGCCGCATCATCTTGAGCTGGAAGGTAGAGAGTGTCGGTAGCTTTTGAACTTCGAACTGCCCCGACATGTAGGCAGATGCTTGAACAACGCAGTAGAGGCCACAGCTCACCCCATCTAGCTGCACAGGTGTTCTGATCTTGGTCGTGCTGATCGGGCCAAGCTTCTCGAGATCCTGGTCCTGGCCGGCGAGATCAACAACAGCCCCTCCTACCAGCTCATCCCGGTCGAACCACGCTTGCAGAAACGGAAGACACCACGTCTTCCACGACTCCAAGAGACGAGCTTCCCATGCAGACGCTGTAGGGTCGTACAGGAAGCAAGAGAGCTTCGTGCCCCACTGGAGAACGGCGATTGCGACGCACCAATGACCATGGCCACTCGTATCCGCGTCATAGACCAGCGGAAACACAACCACCCGAGTGGCTTTGAGCTTTGTCGGAGGTGGCAGTATCTTCCCCATGTTCAGAGAGTCGATCACGACTACATCGTCAAACTCCGAAGCAAGCATTTGAAGCCCAAAGTTCACCGCGACATCGTTCAGTTTCACCGTGCCTGCGAGCTTTCCAAAAAGACCGCCAAGTTCGACCCGCTTGTGATGACGGATATGCGATGACTGTTCACGTCCACCAGCAGGGGGTGCAATCATCATCGTCTTCAAAGAGCACACCTCAAGATGGGCGGCGATTTCCGAGCGCATGACTTTCGATTCGAGCGTATTTTTGGCACCTTCAACTTCATCTGCCTTGGTCTGTAGGAACGGCACTGTTGTTTTGTTTTGCGGGATCTTCCAGTTCGACGGTGTCGTCGCCCACTGCGTGTCAACAACGTAGGCGTGGAGCACCTCGCCTCGTGACGAGAACTCCTTGAGCGTGTGTACGGTTTGTCTACGTTTAAACAAAACATGTCAGAGATGGTGGGTTGGGTTGAGATATACCACAAATCACACCACGTACTCAGAAAACCCCCTGGTGGAGGATAGTGTAGCAACGTACTGCTGACCGTTTGTAGAGCCGCGCCCCAGATGCAGGTTCTTTCCGTTCTCTCCGTCGCTTTCACGGCGAAGATCAATCGCGGTTTTCACCGCATCCAGCAGCTCACTGGGCACGATGAAGTTGAAACGGAACCTCTCCTGATCGACGGTATAGATGCGCACCCTCACGTTCTTGTTCTGCAGGCTGGATTCCAAGTACTGTATGGGATACTGGGCGTGCAACCTCACAGCATCCGGGAGGAGTCCATAAACAATCGCTTTGACAACATCGTCGACGAACACTGGGCAGTCCGTCCGTTGGTTGACCCTTTGCTGTCTGCCGGTCTTGGATCCTTGTTGCTTCGAGACCTTAGTCGTCCCGGACCTCATCGGTCCACGCAGCGTTATCTTGCTCAAGATTCCAGCGTGGCTAGACGTTGTTGGTTCCGCCGCCACTGCCGTCAACGGCTCATCCTCATCCAGCTGAGCTGCTTTACGCTTCGCGCCGCGCGTGTTCCGAGACGGAGTATCAGGTGGTGTTGGCATAAGCGTCGGGATCGGCTTGGCACGGCGTGGTTGGGCAGGTCCTGACTTCAGTGGTGGCGTAGCCAGCAAGGAGAGATTGGGGGGGAACGCCAACGCCTTCACTTCCAGCGAAGAATTTTTATCGCCGCCAGCTCCCATGTCATCATCGAGCTCGTCGCAGACACTTATTAGCTCTTCCAGTGTCCCGGCTGGACGGGGCTGTCTACCATCCAAGCTTCCGTTGACGACCACCTCTTGGAGAGTTGAGCCAATGTACGCGTGCGCGCGGAACGCCTCAAGGCCAAATTCGTCGATGGTCTGCTGTGAGAGAAGCGCGTCATCGCGAAGAGTCACGTGGCCCTCATGTTCATGTGCGTTTGCTTCTGGCCCGCCGACTTCGGGCATATCCTCCTCGATCAAGAAGTCCCTTTCGCTCTTGCACCGCGTAGTCGGGAAGCTGTCGACGTCAATATCTTTATCGGCGTCTGTTTGCGCTACTGTCGCCCTGTCTTGTTTGCGTGGCTCGGTCGCCCGCCATTCAGCAAGAAGTGTCACGAGAGTGCTCCTGAGATCTTCCGCACACTCGCGAAATCGATGGTCGCCTTGTGCGGTCATGTACTGCGAGATTGATTCGAACATCGAGTCCACGAAGTTCCGTTTCTGGAAATCATCCAAGACAGACGAGCTGCAGATCTCCCCACGCTGTAGTCTCATGTATGCACACCCCGTGCTGGTCACGCGTGGAGGAGGGAAGCAAACAGAAGACGCGCTCGCAGCCGCAGCAGAGTTCAACACTGTCGATGGTGCGGCGCTACCACCGCTAGTGAGGCCGCTGAGACGAAGCGACTCAGCGTCAGCAATAGCGCGCTCAATTTCTGGTAGGAGTCTCACTGCATCTCTCATTCGCCACCGAGAATGAATCAGCTCGGTGACATCGAAATCGGGCATCTCGTTCGTAATCACCTCGCGCGCGGCATACAGCTGGTGTCGACACGGGAGGCCACTGCTCAAGTGGAAATGGCACGTGCATCTCCACTCGCCCGTGTCCACTTCAACTTCGAACGAACGGACACCGTTGACTCGGACGCAAAGCTTATCGCCCTCACGACGGATGACCTGGAATCTGCCCCCCGCCACGTACTTGTTCCACTGGGTCTCCACGAGGCCAGCAGCATACTCGCTCAGCTCGCACAACAACGGGCGCACAAAACGATCTGCATTCGTGTGCAGGGGCGTCTTGGTCGCATATGCTGCGTACAGTTCCTTCTCGCGTCGCAGCACAGCCGTCCCATGCACAAATATCTTCTCGACACACACGTCGATCCGCTGCTTCTTGCCGAGCGTGTCCTTGTAGTGCTTCCAGCGGGACTCGAGTCGGTTCGACGTGGTGTTCGCAGACGTGAAGATCTTCCCGCGCGCAGCGTAGCTCCACATTGGAATACATGAGTACCAACGCGCGTCCAAGTAATCGTGGAAGAGCTTGAACTTTGGGAGGGGGAGGGTCTCCACTAGCATCATCTGTTGGTGTGCAAAGTCGTCGTCGGTGGCAGCATACACCATGCGGCGGAGAATCTGTAGCACCTTAGCCGACTGCGCGTCCGACATACGGTACTTCGGAGATTTCACAACAGACTTGAACCATTTCAGAACGTGAAACTGGCACAGGACGACGACACTACGGGGAAACACCTCCTTGAGCACAAGCCACTCGGCCATGTCCTTGTCAATGACGAACGATCTGATCTTCTCCTGCGCACCTGGGTTTGTGGCCACGAAATAGTCGAGTACCGCCTTCAACATATCGCTTGACTGGCTCGTGCAGAGGAAATCCAACACCGACACGCCCTTCCCATTCGCCGTCGTCACCAGGAGTGAGCCGAGATGGAACCCTTGGTTGTTGGTGTTATGGGTCCAGTCCATGATAAGACTGTCCCCCCACTGCTCAAACATCGCGCGCTGGATCCCCGACTGGAGTACGATCCCACATACCACACCATCTTCGTCGTCGATGATGAGGCACTTGGCGTCATCTTGTGAAGAAAAGCGACCCAACAGACTCTTCAACATCTCCAGCGCACTGCCACCGCCTAGATGGTACTGCTTGAAGTTCTCCAACATCCGCCGGGTGAAGCGCCGACCACGTTTGCGACTGATGTAGTCGCAGATGAGCTTCGAATTGCCGTCACACTCAATCATGCTACTGCTTCCTTGAACAAGATCGCGTCGTCGATCTCGGAAGACGTCTGGTATGCTTCGTACAGTACGGCATCGCACGTATGATTGTGGTGCGTGTTCTACACTCACAAGAACCGCATGAGAAACCCAGCGCTTACCATCGAGCGCAAGTAAATCAACATACCTCGTTCAGAATGATCACGTTCCACTTTCCAGTGGCTGGGTTACGTCGTGCCTCCGCCGTTATCCTCGCCAGACACCCAGTGTACCTCGTTGCCGCTTGATATCTCTCTCCCTCACCACGCGACTCTTGAGTGCATCCATGCGTGCACCACGCGTTTTTGATGAAGTGCGTCATTTGCGACGGGATCAGATGCAAGGGCTCCTCAAAAAGTTGCCCCTTTGCCTCGACTTTTGCACGCCTCGCGTCATGAGCTTCGACAAGTTTCCTTTAGTGCGAATCATTGCTGTCAGTTGGGCAGCGAAAGTGGTGCGCGTCAAATCGACAAACTTACTTGTTCTTCGCCTTGCGGGTAAGTGAATGCCGGAACCGGAAACAGCCAAAGTTCGCCTTGCAGTAGGCGGTCCACGCCTTGTCGAACTGGGCGAAAGTATCGAATTCCGAAAACCCGAATGGCGGTAGCACTGTTGTGACATTCAGTGCGTCTGCGCGGGCCGCCGCAGCGGCGACCGCCTCGGGCAGAGGCTTCGTACGACGTTTAGCGCGAGGCTTGTACGGACCTACATAGGAGCGGAGAGAGAGGCGGTGGACCATACTAGGGACGCTTGAGCCGCTTACGCTTTGGCTTGGCTCCAACCTGCGTTGGCGCACTCTGAATGGCAGATGGGGGACCCGCCTCATCTTCTGCAGACTCCATTTCCAGCTCATGATCTTCATCTACCATGCATCACATGAACATAAGATAAAGCACAGCGCTCGCCCCCATCGGAATCGTGAACATACCGCTGCGGTCGCCGTTTGAGTGGATGCTAGAGGACGCGTCCATCGTTCACTGTTGATGCGAGGCAAGATCAAGTTTGGTCTTATGGGGCGCTCGTTCCTGGCGGCTCCGCAAGTCGCTGTGGAGTTCTGATGAGGCTCCCCACTCTCTCCGTTGAACTTCTGGAGGAAGACTCCAAACTCTTTTCCTTTTCGCTCTGCACAACTATTCTACAACTCGCTTCTCACACAATAGGATCCTACTCGGCCGTTCATACAGCCACGGAACGGAAGTGCGCCGTGCGCCCGTGCGCAAGGATACACAGGATGGACGCACTTCCTCCCGCCGCCTTCCATTTTCACAGGCCCCTCTCGCTCTGCACAACTATTCTACAACTCGCTTCTCACACAATAGGATCCTACTCGGCCGTTCATACAGCCACGGAAGTGCGCCGTGCGCCCGCGCGCAAGGATACACAGGATGGACGCACTTCCTCCCGCCGCCTTCCATTTTCACCACGCCCTCATCTGTGGCGTCCTTCATGTAGAAGTCATGTGAAACGCCCCTAAGTCTGTTGACGGATATGATTCCACAGGCATCATATTCGTTTTTAGAGCTCATCCGTACCAAGAGAACAATGAATTGCCAGATATAATAATATGGCTTTGCAGGATACTGTGTAAAGTGGTACAGAGATGGAAAGACTGCCATCCCTGCGGATTGTCACACATGCTCGGAGGTTGATTCACCCATGACAGCGACGCTCTAAGATTCCCAGGATGGGCGTGCGGCATCCACCTCTGGTTCGCTGTTCCGAGGGGCTCTCTCGCGCGGCGCAACGTTCTATAATTGCTCACTGCGTGCAAATCAAACGCAGCACATCCAGTTGAACCTACCCTGAAATGGAGATGAGATCTCACGAACTATGATTTGTGGCGCCGATGCCGTACTGTACGAGCTCCGCTGTTCTCTTTTCCGCGTCACGTAATCATTCATCCCTTGAAGCAAAGTGATGTTCCAACCACTGCTCTTCGCGGCCACGTCGTGCAGTAAGCGTCACGTCTCCGCAATGCTGTGAGGCGAGTGGGCAGAGAGACATATGAAGAGAACAGCCATGATAGACCCAAGAGGTGCACGTGAGACAAAACGAACAAGAAATTAGAGTACGTGTATGCACTCGCCATGTGCCTAATACTGCATGAACCTACAGGAAGCGTGGTTGGGCGTACACGACCTGTTCTTTGAGTGCCTTCCACTGCATGTCCACTCGCGTGAGCCCCGATGGAGGCACACAGCGCCGCCTCAACACGCTCAAGCCCTTCGTTGCATCCCATCGTGACTCAAGTCGGTTGACGGAGGCTCTTGGAGCTGCCACGGGTTCATTCGCTTCGATGGCCGATCCCCCGTATGTGTAGTCGATGAGGAGACCCGTGTGTTCGGTCACCGCACCACACGGGCTTTCATCATCACCGTCGATAGGGAGACCCCAATGAACCTCTTCGTCACATACGACGAGGCACCCCGGGTGCACGAGTTGATCAAACATGCCGAGCAGACGCTCCAGCGACTCGGCTGTGTCTGTAAGAAGAAACCCATGTAAGTACAGATGTTATAAAAGTCCCGTTCCGCGTTCATAGACATACCGCTTGCATCGGGACGTTCGTGAGCGGTAAATAGCATGCCTTCGTCGATGCACATGCCTTCGTCGATGCAAAATGGAAAATGAGCGAGCTTTTGCCGGCGCGAGGTGGGCTCAGCAAATCTGTCGTCAAAGGCTCCATGACCCGGCGCCACCATGGCACTCTCTTGCGAAAATTACCGATCGCAAGCGAAACTTTCAAGGCGTATTTTTCGGCTTTTTGCTTCGGTTGAAAACTACGACCCCAAACGAATAGTTGAGCTAGGTACTCCGCAAAGTATGTTAATACCTGTTATGTTAAATACGGCCTCGTCGAAATAGCGACCTGGCCAACAGATGTGCGTTTATACCGGTCGAAATAGCGATCTGGCCAACAGATAGGCGTTTAGACCGGTCGAAATATCGATCTGGCCAACAAATGGGCGTTTACACCCGACGAAATAGCGATCTGGCCAACAGATGGGCGTTTAGACGCCCATGTCAAGCCTAAACACCCATCTGTTGGCCAGATCGCTATTTCGTCGGGTCTAAACGCCCTTCTGTTGGCCAGATCGCTATTTCGACCGGTATAAACGCACATCTGAGGCCGTATTTAACATAACAGGTTTTTAATACCTGTTAAGACGGAATGGGGGGTTACACTAAGCCAGCTTGGCATAAAACACAAACCCGTTCTACGCCTTATCCATCGAGTCGTCCACATTTTCTTCCTCTTCGTCCTCCCTCTCTGCTCCTTCTTCCTTGTGGTCGCTGTCCCCATCGCCATCCTTTTGCTCCTCCAGGTCCATGGGCTCGGCGGAATTGAGCGCTTCAGTGTTGACGGCGTCGATCTCATCGTCGTCGCCCCCGCCGCCATTTGCGTCCTCTTGCTTGACGCCGTCGGCCATTGTGGGGCGCTGCCGCTTGTGGAGCTTGTTCGTGAGCGCCTGGATGCGGCGCACAAAGCTGAGATCGTGCTGTAGAACCTCCGGTTCAAAGTGCTGGAAATTTAAGGGAAGTTAGTGTCAGGAAGTCTGCATTGCTAGCACACAAACCAGAAGCACGAGGTGTGGTCTCACCTCGTGTCGAAGCTCCTCCAGTAGCTCACGGTACTGCTCCAGATCGACATCTTCAGGTGTGGCAGTGGCGTCGGTCATCGCACTATCAGCAACACCGTCCGGTTTGGACTCGCGCGGGTAGTTCTCGAGCAGCGACTCGACCTGCTCGAACAGGTGCTGGTGCTCCAGTGCGAGGTACTCGTTGTGGTGGCGCTTCTTGCGCTCGTGGTCGATCGCTAGGTCCAGCGGCTCGACCTTGCTGCGGTGGATAAAGCCGTGCCCCCACGGGTACACGACGATGCAGCAGCAGTCCTCGCGCCGGTAGCCGCGCAAGTATCCGGCGCCGACGGGTGTCGCCACCAGGTCGTCAAGACGCATACCACCTACCCCACGAACCACACGTTAGGCATCATCCTCCTGAAGACAATCAAACGCCACGTTTTGTGACGAACCGACGACGTGGTCTTTGCGGAGCACATAGCCCTCGACGGGGTCCTGCACCCACTCGCGCAGGAACCGCGCGACGAGGTCTTTGAGCCGCAGCGCCAGCAGCGCCTTCTGCGAGAACGAGAGCGACGAGTCTTCTTTGCTGAGCACGTCCACAAGCCCGTGCGCGGCCTTCTCCAGTCGCGGGTGGTGCTGCGGCGAGCGCAGCAGCTGCAGCGCCTGTGCCACGAGCTTGGCGATCGTGTCCACTTTCCGCGACGGCACGACCGCGACGGCCTGCAGCAAGTGCAGCCAGCGCAGGTCGCGCTCCTCGTACGCGTGGCACGGAGGTGCCACGAGTCGCAGCAGTAAGCTCGAGCCCACGGGCACGCTGAACACGAGCGCGTTGCGGTTGTCCACCTTCTCGACCAGCGCCTCGCGCCGCGCGAACTGCGGCAGGCGGTCGTCGAGCGCCGGCGGCACGGCACTGGGCGCGGCGGCCGCCACAGCTGGCGCCGCTGCGGGCTGCATGGCAGCTGTGGCAGTAGCAGCGGCAAAGTTCGTCGCCTGCACAACGATCACGGCGGCGGCGGGCGGCGCCGGCGCCGGCGCGATCGCGGTCGGCGCGGCCATTATTGTCGTTGTTTGGAGCTTTTCGTGTGTCGTGCCCGTTGTGTCGGATGATCACCACCCAATCACCAAAATGTAACCTTCATGGGTGATAGGGTGGTCCATCTGGGGTACCGAACGTCAGCGATGCAAAGGTTTGTCGAGCCAATTATTTGCCCAGCAGCTCCAAAGGCGACGATGCTGCTCGTGACGCGGCGCCCGACGGCGGCGGGGGCGGCGCTGCGGCGGCTTACTCCGCTGGTGGCGGCCCCGTCTCATGTACAGCATCTCGGAGCCGCGGTGGCGGCGGTGACGCCCTTCTCCAGCAAGCGGCGCGCGCGCTTCGGCGGCGACGCGGGCGAGCGCAAGCGCCAGGACAAGCTCTTCTCGGCGCTGCGCGTCAAGCAGCAGGAGCAGCTGCGCCGCCTGCGCGAGTCGCTCGTGCGCGAAGAGCGTGAGGCCGCCGCGCAGCAGCAACGCGAGGCCGCGGAGACACTCATCATGCCGGCCGCGACGAGTCCAACAGCCACACAGAACGGCGGCGTCGAATCTTCAGTCAACGACGGGCAGGACGCGGCGGCCGCGCGGCGCTCGCGCCGGCAGACGCGCGACTTTGAGTGCATGATGGCGCGCAAGGCGTCGCGGCAGGAGCGCGTCAAGCACCTGCCGCTCTTCCGCGAGGAGTCGCCGCTCTGGCGGCTCCACGGCGGCAGCGCGCGCACGCTCTCCTACTACGACGGACTCCCGGGGCTGTCGTTCGACGGCGCCGTCGACGTGATCCACTCGGCCGAGGAAGAAAGCCCGTTCGCCGAGTACCTCGCGCAGCAGCGCGTCGTGGGCGTCGACACCGAGTCGATGCCGACGTTCGACACGCAGAAGCGCCACAACCCGGTCTGCCTGCTCCAGATCGCGACGCTCGAGCGATCGTTTTTGTACCGGATACCGCGCGGCGGCGCGCTGCCGCCGGTGCTGCGACGTCTGCTGGAGGACCCGGCCGTGGTCAAGGTCGGCCACTCGCTCGACGACGACTTCCGGCTGCTCGAAAAGTCCAAGCTCGTGAGCGCCGTGGCCACGACGATCGACACGCTGCCGGTCGCGACCAAGCTCGGCTGCCTGCGCCCCGGACTCAAGACGCTCTGCAAACTCTTCCTCGGCGGCAAGATCTCCAAGGAGATGCAGGTCTCCAACTGGGAGGCGCCCGAGCTCAGCGACGACCAGATCCGCTACGCCGCGACCGACGCCTGGGCGCCGCTCAAAGGTGCGTTCCGCGTACTTGTCTCCTCTCTGTTGTTTGTATTGTCTATGAACTGACATGCGGTGCTTGTCTGTCGTCCTACTAGTCATGTTGGAGATGATCCAGCTCGACGAGGCCCGCACCGTGCTGCTGGTCAAGAGCTACAACGACCGCGGCAAGGTCGTGAGCCGCGACCTCGACCGCGTGCTCGCGACGCTCGAGGAGTGCTTCCTCGACCACCGCGCGCAGACGCTGGAAAGCGAGGAGGGCGTTATTTAGCCACATAGAAGAACCCTATTGTCTTTTGCCTTCTTTGAATTGTCAGTGTTATATCGGTTGTCAACCCTCGTCGACCACGCAGGAGAACGGGAACCAGCCTTGTCGGCCAGCGCCGCCGACCTGCGTGCCGAACGCCCACAGCCGGTCGTCGCGCCACGCGCAGTGGACCACATCGACGCTGTCGCCAACGGACAGTGCGAGTTCGTCAGTCGCGCTGGCGGTGGCGGAGTACGCTCGCAGTACCAAGAACGGCTCGATACTCTGGATCCACTCCACGTACGTGCACGGGAACCAGCCAATCTCCGTGGTCGCGGTCACAACCGCAGCATCGGTAGGGTCCCCGTCGTTCGCAGGTGCATGGCGCCCGCGCCACCAGCCAAACTCGTTCACCCCCGCGACGATCAGCGTGCATCCTTCTTTGAGCGACAGCTCGTTCGAGTCGCCTGCCGTGTAGTCGGCGAGCGCTCGCACGCGGCCGATCCCGCGCCACACGAACGCAGCTGCCGAGGGACGGCGAGAGACTGGCGGAGGCGCCGCCACCTCCGCAAACGACTGCTGTGGCTCAGGATAACGCTCGCTCTCGGCGTCGCTGCCCTCATCGCTGGAATACGCGGCCGCGCCGTCATTCTCAGCTTCGGAGCTTTGGTGGGAGGCGCTGGACGCGCGACTGGATCGTGGTGCCTCGTCCTCCGCGTATAGGGACGGCGAGCAAGCCGAGGAGGAGCCACGTGATTGTGTTGGCTGTAGTTCCTTTTCCGCGGGGTCGAGGCTGGCTGGTGGCTCATCGGCTTCTACGTTCGAAGAGGACATAGTGTCATCGCCAGTCATTGTATCTAGCAGCCTAACCACCCGTACTTACGCTCGCAGACTTGATTCGTGCTTGGCTCGAGCGTTTGCCAACGTGGTAGTGCGTTCGTGTCCCCCGAGAGGAACGGATGTGTGAGAATTTCGGCTGCGGACGGTCTCGTCGCCGGATTCTTGTCGAAGCAGCACTGGAGAAACGACTTGCCGCTCTCCGACAGCGTTGTTGGCAGTGGCGGGATGGAGTTTTTGGACGCAATGTGGAACATGGCGGTCAACGGGTTCGAGTGGTTGTCCTAAAGCAAGGCATGGACAGTGCTGAGTTCCCAGAGAGTGTCAGCAGTGTGTACGAGCCGTGGGGACGCACCCACGGCGGCTTGGCCGTGACCAGCTCGACCAGCACACAGCCGATGCCCCAGACGTCGGCCTTGCGCCAGCCATCAGCGCCGCGCTCCGCTCGCACCAGCTCCGGCGCCATCCAGTACGGGGACCCGAGACCGTCGCGAACGGACCTACAAGAGAGCGTAGATGCCTTGATCAATATCAAATCATGACCCTTGTGGCTGGGGCTACAGTGCGTGTCTACCTACTGGGCCGTCTCGTGCTTGTGCGCAAACTCGTCCACGTCCTCTTCCTCACCGTCGCCGTGCGCGCCGGGGCCCGTCGCGCTCGTGGCGGATCCAAAGTCAGCGATCTTGACGGTCCCGTCGTCCGTGAGCAGCAGGTTGGCGCACTTGAGGTCGCGGTGCGCGACGCCCATGCGATGCAGATACGCGACGCCCTCGGTGAGCTGGCGAGTGAACAGGCGTGCGGCGCTCTCCGGGAACGCGCCCAGCTCCTTCAGGAGCCTGTGGAAGTTATACAAAAGTTCATTTAGCCCACGCCAATGACTCACACTGTGCTTCTGATTGACTTCACGTACTTGCTTAGGGACCCCGCGGGCACGTACTCCATGAAGATGCGGTACATGGGCCCGTAGCGCTCTAGTCGCAGTCTCCTCCGTCAGTCTGGCAGTCTCCACAGTCCCCTACACAGAACGTCACGCACCGTATCCAAGACACTGCACGATGTTGGGGTGCTGCACGGACTGGACGATGTCGACCTCGCGCTGGATCTTGGCCAGCGGCACCACGCGCTGCATGCATAGCGAAGACGTGTCGTTGCCCTGCTCGAACTCCTCCTGGATGAAGACCTGCTTGACCGCCAGCAGCTCGGCACTACGAACCCAGTTCATGAGCTACAGCCGCCAATACTCACAGCATACAAACGCCGCACCTGGGGATCCGCAGCGCCAGCACGACGTGGCCGAAGCGGCCCGTGCCGATCGCCGGGCCCTGCTGCCACACGAGCGTCCTGTCGTCCACACAGCGTCCGAATCAGCCGCGGCAGCGCAAGGCTAGCTACTGAGTTAAGGGAAAGAGAGACGCACTCGCTGGGGAGGAATGAGAGCTGCAGCTCCACGTCCGCGGCCATCGCCATCATGTGCGAGGCACGACGCTTGGGGGGCACTTTGGAGGAGACCGACCTATACAGCTCAGACTCAGAAGCAGGTTCTGCGCCTGGAACACTTCAACGTCAGATAAACGTACTGAATTTAGGTCAATACGTGTTTGTGTTCCAGAGACCGCGTAACATCGCCGCTGCACCAAATCTGTGACGTGTGGAACAGGCTTTAGCGACGGCCAACGCGTGACACAACTGAACCAAAACGGCCGGCTGGCCATGGTCGGTGATCGCAGCGCGAGTTTGACCAGCTCACAAGCGGCTGGAGGCAATGGCGCATACACCCTGCGTTGTGCCAAACTCGGTCTGTTCCCACCACCGGACACGGCCAACACAAGAATCTTCCAGCTGATTATCCACCAATCATCATCGCCTAAAACGATATTCCACCAATCGTAATTCGTTCCGTTTGCGCAAACTGCGCCACCTTGGTTCGGCCCTGTCCCGTCTCTCTCGCGTCAGGTTTTGCGAAAACGATCTTCGACAGGTGTGTTTGGAGCTGCTCGGCTCGCCGCGAGGAGCTGCGCAAGCTGCTCCTCCTCCTCCGCCGCCGCCTCCTCCCGCCACTCCGCTCCGCTCCCCACACAGCACCAGCAGCGCAAGATCCTCATTCCGCTTTTCGCTCGACTCCCCGCAGCCGACACCTCTTCCACCGCAGGACTCCGCCTCTCTCCCCTCCGCCCAATGCGCCTCTTCTCCTCCACCATGCGCGCCGCCTCCAACTCGCTGCTCGCGCGCCCGGCGCGCCGCGCCTTCGGCACCAAGGCCTCCAAGCTGCAGTCGCAGGTCTTCGCGGAGCAGCTCAAGACCGTGGTCATGGCCGACCAGTCGGAGACCGTGCTGCCCGGCGGCCGCCACCTCTTCCCGCTGCTGCCCAAGGCGTTCGACGGCGTCAAGCAGATCGGCGTCATCGGCTGGGGCTCGCAGGGCCCCGCGCAGGCGCAGAACCTGCGCGACTCGCTCGAGAGCACGGACATCAAGGTCAAGGTCGGCCTCCGTGAGAACTCGTCGTCGTTTGCCAAGGCCCGCGAGGCCGGCTTCCACGAGGACAAGGGCACGCTCGGCGAGATGTTCGACGTGATCAAAGAGTCGGACATGGTGCTGCTCCTGATCAGCGACGCCGCGTGCACGGAGCTCTACCCCAAGGTCTTCCCGCTGCTCAAGGACGGCGCCACGCTCGGCCTCTCGCACGGCTACCTCCTGGGCCACCTCAAGTCGGTCGGCGAGGCCTTCCCCAAGAACGTCAACGTCGTCATGGTCGCGCCCAAGGGCATGGGTCCGAGCGTGCGCCGCCTATACGTGCAGGGCAAGGAGGTGAACGGCGCCGGCATCAACGCCAGCGTCGCCATCCAGCAGGACGTGAACGGCAAGGCCACGGAGCACGCGCTCGGCTGGAGCGTCGCGCTCGGCTCGCCCTACACGTTCGTCACGACGCTCGAAGACGAGTACAAGTCGGACATCTTCGGCGAGCGCTGCATCCTCCTCGGCGGCGTGCACGGCCTCATCGAGTCGCTCTTCCGCCGCTACGTGCAGCAGGGCATGTCCCACGAGGACGCCTTCAAGAACTCGGCCGAGTGCATCACCGGCCCGCTCAACACGATGATCTCGCACCACGGCATCAAGGCCGTGCACGAGCACTTCAAGGGCGAGGACCGCAAGATCTTCGAGAAGGCCTACGCCGCGGCCTACACGCCGTGCCGCGACATCATCGAGGAGTGCTACGACGACGTGGCCTGCGGCAACGAGATCCGCAGCGTGAACAACGCCGTGGCGCGCCACGACCGCCTGCCCATGGGCAAGATCGACCAGACGCTCACGTGGAAGGTCGGCGAGAAGGTGCGCGCCGCCCGCGACGGCACCTTCATCATGAACCCGTTCACGTGCGGCACGTACTGCGCCATGATGATGGCGCAGATCGACCTGCTCATCGAGCGCGGCCACTGCTACTCGGAGGTCGCGAACGAGTCGGTCATCGAGTCGGTCGACTCGCTGAACCCGTACATGCACGCGCGCGGCGTCGCCTACATGGTGGACAACTGCTCCACGACGGCCCGCCTGGGCTCGCGCAAGTGGGCGCCGCGCTTCGACTACCTGCTGACCGAGCAGGCGTTCGTGGCCGTGGACGAGAACAGAATACCGCTGGAGGCCAAGCTCATGAGCGAGTTCTCGAACCACACGATCCACGAGGTGCTGGCCGTGTGCGGCAGCCTGCGCCCGAGTGTCGACATCTCGGTCCAGTAAGCGAGTGGCACGCTTGGTCGGGCGGTCGCGATTGACGGGTGCTGCCTGACGCTTCCGACACCTCTCAGCCTCTGCGCGATTCCCAGTTCGTCCTTTGGTTCTCTGACGTCGCCGAGTCTCCGACCCGGCACTTTTTCCCCTCTGTCGATTCGATCTCTTTACACAGTCACACACAATACACGCTTGTTCATACTCCAGCGGCGTTGGCTTTCGTTCTGCTTGGGCTGCAAGTGTAGCCATCTCATATCTGATCCTGGCTGATCCGTCTGGGCCCACCACTCAGCACAGAAGGAAAGGAATGAAATGAATGATTGCCGACGATCGCGAATGCGGCGCGGGTTTTGCTCCAAACTTCGTTCTTCTGTTCCCTTGAGCACGCTTTGCCAAGACTAGCGATCGGGAAAAGTGGAGGAGATTGGAGTGTGGCGTGCATTTTATCGTTAGTTGGTGGGGGTCGTGGTCGTAGAGGTGGCGGCGGCGGCCTTGCGGCTGCCCGTGCGCTTGATCGTGGCCTTGGGCGCGTCGGCGCCGTCGGCCGACGCCGCAGCAGGCTCGGCCGTCTCGAACTGGATCTGGCCCGTGGCCTCGAGCAGCTCGCGGGCCTTGGCGACCCAGGCAGCCAACTCTTCGATCGAGACTGTTACAGATACACACAAAAAGCAAAAACGTCAGTCCACTGGCCACTCACTACCCAAACGCCATAAGCAAGAAAGAAATACTCACTCGTTCCGTCGCTGTCCTCATCGATGCGCGAGATGAGCCACTCGACGTCCTCCTCCGTGTTCGTCTTGCGCAGGATCGTCATCACGGCGTGCTTGAGCTCGTCCGCCGACAGCAAACCGTCGCTGTCGCGGTCGAGGATGTTGAGTTTGTCGCCGATGTCGCGGTCGACCTTGTCGAGCTCCTGCTCCAAGTTGGAGAGCATCGAGTCGAGGCGCTTCATCATGCGGCCCGCGGTCTTGTTCTCGCGGGTCTGCGCGCCGATGCGGCCCGCGGCGAGCAGGCCCTCGACGTCCATCTCCG
The DNA here is from genome assembly GCA_023336295.1 of Pythium folliculosum. NCBI lineage: Eukaryota > Oomycota > Peronosporomycetes > Pythiales > Pythiaceae > Pythium > Pythium folliculosum. The sequence goes on along the minus strand of JAADWV010000425.1, from coordinate 9,948 downwards.
ACTTGTTCTGCTTCATCTGGTCCACGAGCTGGCGCTCCTTCTCGACGATCGACTTAAACGCGAGCGACTCGAGCGCGCTCAGCTCCTCCAGACTGATGATGTTCTCAATCGACTTGGGCACGGGCGCCGCGAGCGTCACGTCGGGCGTGAGCCCAATCGCCTCGGCCGCGCCGAAGATCGCCTCGCTTTCGCTCTTCTTCGCGGTCTGCTCGGACGACGACGGAGCCGCCGAAGCAGTCGTCGAGGCCTCGGCGCTGCTCGACGTGTCGGTAGTCGCGGCCTCCGAGGCCTGGGCAGCAGCCGCCGCAGCCTCGGCGGCGGCGACCGCGGCGGCCTCCTCGTCGGCCTTGCGCTTGGCCTCGCTGCGGAACTTCTCTTCGTCGGCGATCATCTCGTTCTGGTAGCGGATCGACTCGAGCTTGAGCTCGCGCATCTCCGTGCTCTCCTTGCCCGACGCCGAGAGCGCGACTTCGGTCACGACCTCCTCGTCCATCGACGACAGCGACGTGGCAAGCGCGGCTTCGGGGCTGTCGGCGGCCGTGATGTTGAGCGCGCGCGAGAGGATCAGCAGCGACGTCGGCACGTTCTTGTTAATCGAGAGGTCGAGCCACTGGCGCATCTGGCGCATGTAGCCGGCCTTGGTGAGCCCCGTGGCGCGCATGCCGCGCTCCATGCAGGCCTGCTGGAGCTCCTCCTTGTCGAGCGAGTCCAGACCCTCCCAGATGATGTCCTGGTCGTCCTTCTTAAGCTGGCGGATGCGGCTGCGCAGCGTGAAGCGCAAGAAGTTGTCGTTGCCGTAGTGCTGCACGCCCATGTAGCGGCACATGCCCACGAGCTGCGGCCGCGAGATATTGTCGAGCATTAGCTCATCGTTGAAGAGCGTCGCGACCTTGAGCGTCTCCTCGGCCGAGACCGGCTCGCCGCGCTGCGCGCGCTCCACGAAGCTCATGACCTCGCTCGCCGTGGCCTTGCGCTCCTCGGTCACGCCCTCGGTGTCGCGCGTGTCTTGCATCACCTCCTTCACAGTCTCCTGCAGGAACTCGGCGAGCGACACGCGCAGCTGCAGCTGGCGCTTCATGTCCTCTTCGCGCTGGAACGAGTCCTTGTACGTGCTGGGCAGCATGTTGGGGAACATCTTGAGCGCCACGGGCAGCAGCAGCTCCATGAACGGCACAATCACGAAGAAAGCAAACGGCACAAGGCGCAGCAGGTCAGCGACCGTGCGCTGCAGCTGCTTGCGCTCGCGGCGCGAGAGCGCGTTGCCCTTGAGCAGGCGGCGCACGATACGCGTCGAGGTCGTCACGTCCGCGTACAGCAGCTTGGTGCCGAGCCAGTAGTGCTTGGCCTCGTGCTTGACCTTCTCCTTGATACCGGCGAGCCAGGCCTTGACGGCCGCCGGGTCCTTGTAGATGAGCTGCAGACCATGGAGCAGCGCCTTGATGCCGTTGAGCGACATCTGCGGTACGCGCTTGATCAGCGACACGGCCTGCTCCGAGACCTTGGGGATCTGCTGGATGTTGATGTTGTCCACGCGGATGAGCTGGCGCTCGCCGCCCTTCTCGAGCGCGTTCACGAGCTTCTCCTCCTGGGCCTTGATCTTGCTGCGGCGGCGGCGCGCGGCGGCAATGCGCTTCTTCGCGAGCGCGGCCTCGGCGGGCGAGGCCGAGACCACAGTCGACGGCTCGTTCGCGTTCGTCGTCGACGTGTTGTAGGAGCGCGCGAACACGGCGAGCGCGTAGCTGTTGTACGCCGGCAGCGGCGTGTAGGCCGCGCCAACGGGACGCAGCAGCGGGTGCTGCGTCGCGGCCGCGAGTCGACGCTGCGTGCCACGCGCATCGTTGCGGCGCGCGGCGTTGTCGTCGCGGCTGTCGTAGCCCGCGAGCACGCCGAGCGCGTGCGTGTGGTGGCTGCGCAGCAGCAGCCCGTGCGGCGTCGAGGACGGCGCCGCGCGCGCCGTGGCGAGCAGGAAGCGCGTGGACGCCGTGGGCGGTGCGGTCGGCTGGGCGGCCAGCAGCCTCGCGGCGCTGCGCTGCGCGACGGAGCGGACGCGCGAGCGGAGCATCGGGGGCGAGTGCGGGGTGTGGGGGATGCGGTGCGGCTTGAGATGTGACTGAGACGCTGGCGTACGCCGCTGCGATACGAAGCTACAGCTGAGGGCAGCGAACCAGCGGATCGTCCATCACAAAGCGAATAAAACACAGGGCCCGGCGAGCGAACCCACGGGTTCTGGTCCGTGCGCCCGTCCGTTTCCCGAGCCAAAAACTGCGAAACCACCAAACCCGGATTCCGGTATCTAGCGGAGTGATGGTCATGTGAGCTGCTCGCACACAAACAGTGACCGTCACTCCGACTGCCAGCATGGGTTACGGTCAGAGACAATCACTCCGAAAGTCAGCAGCGTGGGTTACGATGGTACGATAGGACAAAATGACCGGTATCCGTACCGGTAGATGAGCTCTTGGTAGGGGATGGCTTGAAAGGTGTCTCCATCGCGGTTGCCTTTCCTTGTTTGACGCGCCAATCTCCGGAACAAATGGTGGCGCCGTCGTCGTCGGGCAAGAAGAAGAAGAAGAATGCGAAGAAGACCAAGCGCAAGCCCGTGAACCTGCAGGCCAACTTCAACCGTAAGTGCGTCGTCGCCGGCGCCTCCTCCTCCGCCACGTCGGCTGCTGCGTCGGCGGACGACGGCAGCGCAGAGCTGAGCGCCGACATGTTCCCGCGCAACGCGCCGGAGCAGGAGCCGCAGGCGGCTCTCCGTGGAACGCATAGTGACGCCGGTGGTGCTGTTGGAACTGCAGGTGGCGGACCGTCCTTGGGCGACTTCCACTTGCACAGGTGCGTGCGTATATAGTCCAGAGCATCCACGGTCGGCGGTTTGACTAAAAATCCCTGTTGCTAAACCAGTCTCTGCAGCGACGGCAAGCTCAAGCCCCGCGAAGTGATCGCCAAGGCCGCGGAGAACGGCGTCGTGTTCATGTCACTCACAGACCACGACACGATGGCGGGCGTGGCGGAGGCCATGGAGGCCGCGCAGGAGCTGGACGTGCTGGTCGTGCCCGGCGTCGAAATCAGCGCCGAGGTCAAGGGCGGCGAGAACCTGCACATCCTGGGCTACTTCTACCCGGGCTCAAACAGCGTCGCGCTGGAGAAGCAGCTCGAGAAGATCCGCTTTGGCCGCCACAAGCGAGGCAAAGCGATGCTCGCCAAGTTGGTACGTGAGACCCGAAACGGCGGTGATGGTTCCAGAGTGGGAGGTCTAATGATCTTGCGCCGTGAATGCAGGCGGAGATGGGGATCAACCTGCACTGGGAGCGCGTACTGGAGATCGCTGGCGAGGCTGCACCCGGGCGTCCGCATGTCGCGCAGGCGCTCGTGGAGGGTGGCCACGTGCCGCACTTCCGCGAGGCCTTCAACCGGTATCTCGGCAACAACGGTCCGGCGTATGTCGAGGTTCGTACACATGCTGCGTACTGTACATCAACTGATTCCATGCAACGGTCCCTAATGAATCAATGTCCCGAAACGAACAGGGCGAGCACTTTCCGCCAGAGGACGCGATCAAGCTCATTGAGAGCGCCGGCGGCGTCTCGGTGCTCGCGCATCCGTGGTGCTGCAAGGACCCGATGAACCTCGTGCCGCATCTCGCCAAGCTCGGCATCCAGGGCGTGGAAGTCTACCACGACACGAACAAGATCGACATGTACGGCGCGCTCGCGACCGAATCGAGCCTGCTTCGTGTACGTGCAACTTGAGTTGTGGGGGGTTGGATGATTGAGATCCACCGGCTGATATCTCTGTCGTTTTTGTAGCTGGGCGGATCCGACTTCCACGGCATCGATCCGAACACGGAGCACGCGCCGGGCGACATCCCGTTCCCGAAGAAGCACCTGGACCTATTCCTCGCGCACGCCAAGCGCGTGTGGGAGCGTCCGCTCGGCGAGCAGCTCCGCGCGCTCGCGGCGCAGATGGACGCGAGCCAGTCGATCAGCGAGAGCCTGCTGATCTGGAGCGAGCAGCTCAAGTTTGCGCGCAGCGTCGTGGAGAGCGAGCTCGGCCACTCGCTCCAGACCGAGGACGCGCGCGGCCACTACTGCCGCGTCGCGATCGCCCGATAGAGTTGGCGATTCAAAATGAATGTACTTCCCCCACTGAAGTGTAGCCATGTTGCTGATTGTCTCCCTCGATATAGTGACGTCCGACATCGTCCTTGTTGACGTATCCTTGAGCAGGTTGAACTTACCGGTCAAATACCGGTATTTGTACCGCCCTACGTTCCTGTTGTGGCCTTCACGCTTTCTCTTCCGCCCCATAATTGACATCTCCATTTTCGACGGGGACTAAAACGTGACACGAAGATGAGCGACGCGGCGGACGACGAGACCAAGCGCGCGGCGCCGCTGGCGGAGCAACAGACGGAGGAGCAGGAGGAGGAGCTGGATCTGGACGATCTGCTGGACGGTGCGTGCTCGGCTTGTGGCATTGGGTCTAAAGGAGAATGAGAGAGGACTTATGATGATGACGATGTTGCCGCAGACGCTCTGGACGATTTCGCGGACGAGATCCAGAAGAACGCGTCCGGTGCGTGGGTCCATTGGGGAGGAGATAGAGGAGGGCATGTCTGACCGTGGTGTATGTGGTTTCGCGGTCTAACCAGCCACTTCAGCGGCAACGGCGGCGCCGTCGGCGATGGGCGAGGCGCGCGACGAGGCCGCGGCCACGCTGGACGCGACTTCGGCCAAGGAGATGGAGACGCTGCGCGAGGTGCGTTTGCGTTTGCGTTTGCGGGGCGGCGGAAGAATAGGGTTATGCATGAGCGGCTGACGCGTGGCGCTTTCATGCAGAACATGTCCAAGTTCCTCGAGGACGCGCAGAACCCCGAGTTCCAGCAGGTGCTGGAGCAGGCCTTCCGCGAGATGAGCACGGACGGTGCGTTGTGCGCATTGATAATATGGCGGTGTTGGACGTGGACTGACGGGCGCGGCGTTTGATGACCAGGTGAGGGCGCGGACATTGAGCGATTGCTGGGCTCGCTCCAAGCTACGGCCGAGGGCGAGAAGCCCGACGAGGACCTCGACGTGAACGTTGGCGTGGCCAAGACGCTGCAGGTGCGTCCGTCGACTGCTGATTGCGTTTGCATTGCGTTGACGATGGCTAACATATCTTGTGTTGCGATTGCGTAGAACATGGCCAAGGCGGCCGAGGACATGGAAGGCATGGAGTCGGCCAACCTGGAGAACATGGGCGAGGACATGATGGAGGAGATGATGCGCAACTTTGAGAACATGGGCGAAAAGGTGCGCGCGAGCCATGCATTCCCAAAAGACCAGCGGCTATCTCCCGCTGACGCTTGGTGCATGTTGTGACTTCGTAGGAGGACTTCCAGGGCCTCGTCGACGGCATGATGCAGCAGCTGCTGTCCAAGGACGTGATGTACGAGCCCATGAAGCAGATCTGCGAGCGGGTACGTTGTGGCAACGAACGGAGTGGGTGAGAGTGGGTGTGCTCACGATGTGGTGGTGCGCGTAGTATCCGGCGTGGCTCGCCGAGAAGGAGTCGCTGCTGTCGAAGGAGGACTATGAGAGGTGAGTGTGGGCTTTCCCGTTGACTAGTGGATCTATGGAGAGCGCTGACGAAGACGTTGCCTTTTAGATACGGCAAGCAGTACCAGTACTTCCAGCAGATCACGGCCGTGTACGAATCGGAGCCCGACAACGTCATGCGGCTCTCGACGCTCATGCAGGAGATGCAGGAGACGGGCCAGCCGCCGTCCGAGATCGTCAAGGAGCTCGCGCCAGGACTCGAGTTCGATGGCGAAGGCATGCCCGTGATGCCCAACATGGTGCGTCTCGTCTCTCTGATCCTGGGCAAAGCTGTAGTCTCACCTCGTGTACTATTTATTCCGTTACTCAGGGCCCCGGAATGTTCCCCGGCATGGCAGGCATGCCCGGCTTCCCGCGTACGTCCACCGCTCTGTTGGTCTCGTTCCTCCCTCTGTCCTTCTCTCTCCGTTGCTGACAGTGATTTGTGTTTCACAGAGAGCGGCGGCGCCGGCAACGAGCAGTGCTCCATCATGTAGCGCATCAGTGGTTTATTTTTCTCAAAAATCCATTAAAGTTACTCTATCGAAGTGGCACTATCTATCACCGAAGCTTTTCGTTATTTTTCAGGTTCGGAATCTTCTCTTCCAAGTTCATCATGGTCGCGCCGCCGACCAGCGCGAGCCCACGCGACTGGCGCTTCGACAGCCGGCTCCCATGGCCGGGCGTGCGCGGCCGCCGGCTCTGGCAGCACGTGACCAGCGCCGGCAGCGCGGACGACTCGCGCGCGGCCCACGGCTCCGACGCGCGCGACGACGACGCCGCTGACGACGACGACGCCACCAACGACAGCGACGACGACGTGCTCCGCGGCGGCGCGCGGGGCCGCCGCATGTCGCTGGCCGTGCCCTCGGCGGTGCGCTACGAAGTGGAGATGTGCGAGACCACCGCCGGACACGTCGCGCTCGTGCTGCTGCGGCGCGACGCCGCAGCTGCTGCCGGAGCGGGAGGTGCCGACGGTGGTGGCGAGCCTGCTGCTACGGCGGCGGCGGCTGCGGCCGCGCAGCTCGCGATCCCGCGCGTGCTGTACGTGGTGGACGCCGTGCCGCCCAAGCGCGCGTCCGCGGCGCCGCCGGCGGCCCCCGCGCGGTCCTCGTCGCTCGCGCTCAAGCGCCAGTCGCACGCCGAGCCGCGCTGGACCATGCTCGCGTCGGACGCGCGCGCGCACAGCTTTGGCGGCGCGCCGTCCGCGTCCGGCGCGGCGTCCGCCGAGGGCGTTTCGACGCCCTCGCTCGTGTTCAGCTCGGTGCCGGCGCAGCAGCAGCACGTGGACGAGCTCGCGCTTGTCGAAGAGCTCTTCACGACCTCGCGCGCCACCAAGGACGCGTGCATCCTGGCCAAGCCGCCGCTGCTCTGCGCGCGCTTCGACTGCCGGCTCGTCGCCGTCCAGTTCTCCCGCGCGTCGTCTTCGACTTCTTCTTCGTCCTCCTCGTCTTCCTCGTCGCCGCTGCGCTGCGTCGTCGCGCGCGAGGACGGCATGTGCTACATCTGGGAGTGGAGCGCCGACCTCCACACGTGGAGCTTCCTCAACCGCTTCTGCTTCCTCGACAACCCGAACCTCAAGTGGACGCGGCCCGTGGCGCTCTTCGCGACGGTCCCGTGCCCAGCGTGGACCACCAGCACCGGTGGCGGAGGCGCCAGCGACGCCGTCGAGACCACGGAGCTCGCGTGGTGGTCGGCCGAGTCCAAGGAGCAGCCCAGGCTCTTCGTGCGCAAGATCCAGTTTGGCGTCGAGAAGAACACGTTCCGCACCGAGATCCGCATCGGCAGCGCGTTCCTCGTGCCGCACGCGCGCAGCGTCGCGGCGCTCCTCAGCGCGCGGCTCGGGCTCTGGGTCGTCTCGCGCGACGACGGCGTGCGGCTGCGCAGCACCACGACGCTGCAACCGCTCCATCTCAGCTGGGGCGCGCTCTGGAGCACCAGTGACGACGACAAAGACGCCGACCCCACCGAAACCAACGATGCAGCGGCGCCGCTCACGTGCGTGCACGGCGTGACGGGCGAGCTACTCGCGCTGCACCGTGCCTCGGGCCGCGTGGTCGTCGTGTCGGTGCGCGCAGAGCCCGACGGCGAGCACGCGCTCGCGCGCCGCCACTTACTCACAATCGACGCGAAAGAGGCGCCCGAGGGCCTCGCCGCACACGGCCAGTTGGTGCTCGCACTCGGGCGGCAGCGCGTAGATGTGTACAGCGTCACGTCAGGCGCGCCGCTGGTCTCACTTTCATTGCCGATCGCGAACGATGCGCTCTCGCTGTGGACCACAGCGAACACCGGAAGTCGCGTGGGCGCGAGCGCCGTTGGGCTCGTTGGCGCGCGCGGCTACTGGCAGCTGCGCACGCCCAGCGGTCGCATTCTCGCGGCGCTCCACAGCGCTAAAGCCGCGGCCACTGCAAGCAACGGAGACCGTGAGGCGCTCGTGCAGGCGCTGCGTGTCGCGCGTCCGTACGGCGAGACGCTGGCGTTCGACGCCGCGCGCTTCGCGCTGGAGCTGCTGCGGTCGGCGCGTGCCCTTGTCGGTGGCCCGGCGAAGCGCGCAGCGTGGGACGCGGCCGTGCAGAGGCTCTCGTCGCCGGCGCTGCTGCTCACGGCGCTCCAGTCTCCTGAGTCGACCAACCACAAACAACAGCAGCAGACGCAGCAGTCGGCGCAGCAGCAGCTCGCGCTGCTGGACGACATGGCCGAGCTCGTGGCATCCGTGTACCGCGTGACCCACGAAGTGCTGGTCACGGGCCGCTTCGGCGCGGCCGTGGAGAAGCGCGACGACGCGCGCGTGCTGCGCGGACTGCCGTTCGTGACGCCCGCCAACGTGGACGCGCTTCACCACCTCGCTAACTGGGTGCTGCTCGCCAAGCGCAAGCTCGCGCGTCTCCACGGCGCCGTCGTCCACAAGGGTGCGCGCCACGCGCGCGCGCGCACGGTCTCGTCGCTCTCGACCTTCGCGGACGACGGCGCCGTGGACGACGACGTGCTCGAGGATCCGGCGGCGACGCTGCCGGCGCTCCACGTCGAGATCCCGGGCCACCTCCATCAATCACAGCAGCCCCACGACGGCGCGGCCGACGCCGACGAGGCCTCGTCGTCGCGTCTGAGCCGCCAGCTGCGCCCCATGACGAGCCTCCAGTTCGCGGCGGGCAGCTGCTCGGCGCGCCACGGCACGGAGTGGCTCGCGCAGCTCGAGGCGCTGCTGCTGCCGCCGACGGCGCCGCCGCACGCGCTGCTCTTCCACGGCGAGCGCTCGCTCGCCGACTTCCAGGTCGCGCTGTCGTCCTTCTCTAAGCACCTCTACTTCGAGTCGATGGCGCGACTGTACCTGCTCCACGCGCCGCACAAGCTGCTCGCGTTCGTGCGCAAGGTCGCGCAGTTCGCGCCGCGGCTGTTTACGCTCCGCGCCGGCACGCAGCCCGTCGAGCGGTCCCACGCCGAGCGCGCGCTCGGGCTGCTGCCGCCGGCCCACAAGCTCGTGGCGCGCGTGCGGCGCGAAGCCGCCGCCAATGAGGCGCCCTGTAGCGTCCCACGCAGCGGGGTCAAGCAGGCGCGGCGCAAGCGCTCGTCGTCGGTGTCCTCGGCCGGTGGCGGAGGCGACGGTAATGCGGACCGGAGCGACGCCAAGACGCTGCTGCTGGTGTACGCCGAGCTGCTGGGCCTGTGCGGCCACACACTCGAGGCCTGTCGCGTGCTGCTGGATGCGGACTTGTACGACGACTGCGTCGCGACGTTGCTCCGACAGCCGACGGCGTCTGGTGACGCTCTCAGTGATCGCATCGTTGCCGACGCCCGCGAGGAGACCAACGCGGTCCGCACGGCCATCTTCTTCGCGCTGCTCGAGCACTGCGTGGCGCACCGCGGCGCCGAAGAGCTCGAGGCGCTGCTCGCGCAAAAACCAAGTCACGTGGACGCGCTGCTAGTACTGCGCGCGCTGCGGCAGCTGCTGCCACTCCAAATGGTGCGCGCCAGTGGCGACCGCGGCGTCGTGAGCGTCGGCGCGCTGCGCAAGGTGCTGCTGCGGCTCGTGCGCGAACACACCGCGGAGCAGCGGACTTGAGTCTACAAGGAATGTTCACACGCGTACATACGTAGCTGCAGATGATAGTGATGGTATTTCCTCTCTTGTTAGTTGCTTTCCGTGTCTCGTTTGGGCCTGAACCCCTATCTCAACCACAATTCTCGACTACGTACCCTGTGGTGATCCTACTTTGCCAACCAACATGGGAGAAGAGATTACTTTCGAGTCTCTGACGGATGAAAATCGAGTTTCGGCAGAAAAGGGATGAAAAGATAGTCAGACTCAAAGAAAGGATGATTGTGAACATGAGGAGCTGAAAACCGAGTCTGATACTCCCATATTGCAACT
>JAADWV010000424.1:0-30221 GCA_023336295.1 Pythium folliculosum | reverse complement strand
TGGATGACAACGCGTTCCCGTCGACGCTGGTGCGTCGCCGCGTGGTGACGGACGCGAGTGGCGCGGGTGGCGGTGATGTGGAGGAGTTCTACATCGAGTCGGTCGTGCTCAAGCGCTCGGACGCCGCGCGCGGCGTGTAGACCGGAGAAAGGCAGCCGGGTAAAGGCTGGAGACTCTCATTTGCATGAGATAACTGGTTCTACCGCCACTACAGCACTGCACTCCGCTGCGTGGAAAGATCGTCGACTACTTCCTCGTCAGTTGCAGGGTTCGTGACCAAGCCACCCAGAATAAACGAAAATGGTATAAACCAATCTCCCACCCACTTTCGGCCAGAAGAAAAGGGTTTTCATGAGGTGCATATATGCATTTTCCTCCGTATCTGCACCTTTTCAGACACATATATGTGTCTGAAAAGGTGCAGATACGGAGGAAAAAGCCAAAACCCAAAATACAATTCAAAGATTGTCTTGCCATAAAGTCACGTTTGATATCTTTATTTACGCATCTACACTTAATAGCCCAAATCGGTGTTTTCATGTACCAATTACATAGCTATTTTGGGCATTTGGGTCAACCCATACAACCCAACACTTAAATTCTAAAACCCACGAGAATACAATCACCCACCCAACGAGGTGCTAAAATCTGGATTTTCACGAACCCTGGTCAGTTGTCTGGCTCGGTTGCGGAAGCCCACACGTTTGGAGCTGTTCGGCTCAGTCTCAGATCTGGTTTGCCACCTGAACCCAACCGCATTCGTTGAACACTCATTCTCGCTTGGTGTGGTTCGTGCTGCCAGCGTGGCGTGCGCGCCCAGTGCGCAGCCAACGTCGGATGGCGCCCACGCACGGCAAAGGCGAGTGCAACGACACAACCAGAAGAAACCTGGGTGGCGATGACGGAATCGCCCGCCGACGCGATCCGCTCGTAGCCGTGAACGCGCCGCCACAACGCCGTTCGCTTCAAACAGCAAGATGCACAAGCTGCGGCTCGCCAAGAACGAGTCGCTGGCGATGCTGCGCGACTCGCTCTCGGACGACAACCGTGGCGCCAGCGTCACGCTGATGCCCGAGCGCGACGACGCAGCGGCGGTGCCGCCGCCGGCAGCTTACTCGCCGCGCCTGACGGTCGCCGTGGCGCTGCGCCGCGGACGCGTCGCCGGCTCGGCGCTTGTGTCCGTGGCGCTGCTGGTCACGCTCACCGAGCTTTTCCGGCGCGGCGTGGTGCTCGAGACGTTTGACAAGGCCACCAAGACGCAGGCGCAGCGCAGCGCGATGCTGGACAAGTACAACTCGTACTCGGGCAACGCCGCGTCGGCGCTCGGGCGGCCCGTCGAGCTGCTGCTCGCGGTCATGGCGCAGCTGCTCGTGCTGCGCTTCATGGCCGCGTCGCTCGTGCGCCCGCAGCTCGGCTGGCGCGCCGCGCTCATGGCGCTGGTGATCAGCGCGGTCGTCGGCTTCCTCATCAACAACGGCTTCAACGCGCTGAATGTGCAGATGGTCGACGTCGACACGCGCCCTGTGATTGTAGCGAGCGATCTCGCGGCCGCGACCGACTCGGCACTGCGCGAGATCTACGCCACGCGGACCTCCAACGTCACACAGTCGATCTCAGAGACGCAGCCGCGCAACCCGATCACCAACACGGTCCTGCGCAACCTCGTGCTCGCGCGCGAGCCCAAGGCGCCGCCGGCGTGCGACAAGAGCTACAACCAGAATTTGCGGTTCCCCGACGACGTGGCCGACTACGGCTTCCCGCAGCGCGACTGGATGAAGCAGATGCTCCCCGAGGCGCTCAACGCCACCAAGCTTCGCGTCGTGCTCAACGCGACGGACGAGCGCGTGAACAAGGACGTGTCGCCCGACAAGCTGCCGATGAACGCGTCGCGTGCCGCTGACCTCTTCCTCACGAGCGTGCTGCTCTCGTACACGTACATCCCGTGGGGAAAGCAGAAGCTCTGGCTCGACTCGTTCAACGCCTCGAACGCGACGACCGACAGCAACGGACGCCCGTTCGTGAACCCCGTGAGCGCTGTCGTCGCCGGACTGCTGCCTCCGAACGGATCGCTGGCCTCGGAGGCACAGCAGCGCGAGTGGTTCCTCCGCAAGAGCCGCTCGTTCCTCAAGACGCGCGAGATCAAGGCCGAGAACCTCTCGCGCGCAGACATCGTGCTCGAGTTCGCGCACGTGGACCTCTCGCCGAGCATCACGTTCGACTCGGTCACGTGGGAAGTCGAGCTGGACCCGACCACGCTCGCGACCATGAACTCCGCGCGCGGCGCCAACGGCACGCGATACGCGGTGCTTACACCCAGTACGGACTGCAGTCCGTGGCCGGCCGTGTGTTCAATGCCACGACAGGAGACCGACACGCCCGTCGTGATCCACGCGTTCGCCGCGTGCGCAAACCCGGACGGCTCGGAGACGCTGCTGTCGGAGCCGCGCGGGACCACGATGTGGGATTTCTTCGTGCAGTGCCCCAAGACCACCAACAACTCTCTGCTTCTGATCAGCGCGACCAAGCGGCTTGTGGCAGACGCTCTCCATGAGAACATGACGGCGAATGCGACGGGCGTGTACCCTGCCAACAACAGCGCCGTCGTGACCAATCTCCGCAAGGTGTACACGTTCACGGTGGGTCGGCTCGGCTGGGCCTGGCAGAACTTGGCCGAGAAATACGGCGCCGACTGCGACCCAGCCGCGGGCAAGTGCGAAGGGTTGGACTTTGACCTCACGGGCGGTGACAAGCGGCAGCGACTTATCGTGGGCGTGGACTCCGTGCCGCTCGGGCTGCTCAACGGCCCATACTACCAGGCCACGTTCCTCGAGATCGACCAGCATCCAGTGCCCATTGTCAAGGTCGTCGAGCCGGCGGTGTCAGCCCCAAACAAGCCGCGATGGAACGTGCTCGCGGGCGACTACTTGCTTCGCCACAACATCCGAAACCTCACGTGGGACATGAGCCAGCGGCAGGTCGGACAGTCGTGCGAAGTGGTCCAAGAAGACCGCCAACAGCTCGTGCTCAACAACCACTTGTACATGGAGACCACGCTCCAGTCGACGTACACGGCCGGCATGTTTTACATTTTCCAGAACGGCGTGGTCAAGGACGCGCTCGCGCTGAGCCAGGACCAGCAGACGCTCCAGTTTGACGGCAACGTCCAGAACGTGGCCGTGCGGATCTCGATTCCGTCGAACAACGCGACGCTCACGTACATCGGCTGTGCCGTGCTCGCCGTTGCGCTCGCCGTGGCGCTGCTGTGGTCGCAGCTGCGGTCACTCGGCGACGCCGCCGCTGACCCGCTTCGCCACATCTCGGCGCCGCACGTGATGGCGCGCGTGATGCTGGACGACCGCACGTTCCCGTCGATGCTGCTGCATCGCCGAGTGGTCAGCGAGGACGCCGAAGGCCGCAGGGCCTCTCGCCCCGTCGACGAGTTCCTCATCGAGTCGGTCGTGTTTTGCCACCAGACAAGAGACGCCGCGCCGGGGAGCGACGACGACGACCGCGGGGCGCCAGCGAGCAAGGCGAACACGAGCGCACGTACACGACATAATTCACACAACCGTGGGCTGCGTGGTAGCGTGGAGGTCTAATAGAAGGCTATGGTAGTCGTGTCGAGTAAAACTTCCGCGCGTGTTACCAAGTGGACATCGATCTTTGGAGCCATCCGTGGATCGTGGGCTCACGGATGACTCAAGTGAGCTCGCCGGCCAATGCCCGAGCGCTCCGTCGATGGCTGTTGCAGTGCTGCGAGAGACACATAGCCTCCAGCCTGTAACCCATGCCTCTGTGTACACCGACACAACCACTCGTCACGAAAAAAATCATATCCCATCTCAAATCACGAAGCGACGAGTCAAGAGTGGAGATATCATCTTTCACAACGTATTTGCAGTAAAAGGGTATCCATCCATTTAATCCATGCCATTTATTCAACTGAGTTAGTTAATGTACGAGGTTATGATATATGAGATGTCGATAACGACAGCTTTCGCTGTCCCCCACAGGGCCTCACCCGTCGCGGCCAGCACGGCTCCCGCATTCTCCAATTTCGCAGTCTCCGCGCTCAAGCCACATTCAGTTACTCACTCCACGCCATGAATCCCGGGAGCGCGAAGAAGACAGGCAAGCCGCACCTCACGCCGGTGCCGTCATCCAACCACACCGACGCCCCCATACCGCCGGCGGCGCCCACGCTCACGCTGGCACTGGACGTGCATCGTACGCTGATCGTCAGCGCGACGCTCGCGGCGGTCGTCGCGATTGCCGGCGTCACGCTCCTGTTCGAACGCGGCTTTGTGCTGCACACGATCGAGGGCGCGGGCTAGTCCCAGACGGACCGCGACGCGATCCTGGACACGTGGAACGGCTACTCGGGCAACTTTGCGGCCGCGATCGGGCGTCCGCTGGAGACGGTGATCGCCATGACGGCGCAGCTGCTCGTGCTGCGGTTCCTGACCAGCGCGATGCTCCAGCCCGAGCCCAAGTGGCACGTGGCCAAGATTGCGGTTGTCGTGAGCGCCGTGCTCGGATTTTTGCTCAACAACGGGCTCAACGCGCTCAATGTGCAGCTGCGCGACGGCGACGTCACGGTCGTGACCAAAGCTAGCGACCTGAGGGCGCCGAAACTGGTGGATGCGGCCAACGCCAGTGCGGTCTCCAATATCACGCACACATTCTCCGAGACGCAGCCCAACAACTCAATCACCAACACTGTGCTTCGAGGCGTCATCTTGCCACGTGCGTTGAAGCAGAAGCTCCAGTGCGACCCGAGCGGGGAAGGAAGTAAGTTCCAGGAGGACAGTGTGAGCTACGGGTTCCAGCAGCAGGACTGGGTGAAGCACGTGCTGCCCGAGGCGCTCGGCGCCAAGTAGCTGCGCGTGGTGCTCAACGCGACCGACGCGAACGCAATTAAGGACGTCGCGAGCGCCGATCTGCCTATGAACGCCTCGCGCGCGGCCGATCTGTTCACGATCGCCGCGATTGTCTTGCGGCAGTACATTCCGTGGGGCACGGTCGGCGAGTGGACCGAGTACTTAAAGCCCGAGGTGTTTGGGGACCGCAAGGAAGGCGACCTGATTCCCACCGCGGTCGCCGCCGGGCTGCTTCCCTCCAAGTCGCAGTTCTCGGAAATCGAGCAGCGCGACTTCTTCTTGCGGGCGACGCAGTCGTTCTTCAACCAGCGCGAGATGTACATGTCCAACATGTCGCAAGGCAACATTGAGCTCGAGTTTGCGCACGTGGACATCTCGCCGTCCATCTCATTCGACGCGATGACGCTGCGCGTGGAGCTCGATCCGGCCGAGATGACGCAAGTGCTGTTCGCCAACAACAACACGCGGAATGGCAAAGCCAACTGCGGCCCGTTTCCGGGTGTGTGCTCGGTCCCCAAGGTGGCGTTCGACCCGGAGCAGGTGGTCCACGCGTTCTCCGCCTGCGTGGGCGACGACGGCTCGGACACGCTGCAGAGTCTTCCACTGAATGGCGGGTACATGCGGGCGTTCTTTATCCAGTGCGCGCGCCGGTCCGACTCGTCCATCATCCTCTTGAGCACGAGCCGGAAGACCGTTGCCGACGCTATGGTCGCAGACACGGCCGCCAATCAGACGCATTTGACCCACAATACGTTCTTCTCGGTGGTCCAGAACCCGCGCAAGTTCTATTCGTTCACAGTGAGCCGGCTGCGCTGGACGGCGGAAGACCTGGCGGACAAGTACAACGGCAAGTGCGACGCCCCCGGCGGCTGCGTGGGGCTAGACTTCGAGACGACGCACCAGAAGACACTGCTCGCTGGGCTGGACAGTCTCCCGCTGGACACGCTCCGTCCCGTGCGATTCGACAGCGGCACGAATTCCGAGGCGCAGGACCCGTACCGGCTCGTCACGGTGATCGAACCGCCGACGACGAATGGAGATTTCCCACCTGGTGACTACGTGCTGGCGCACAACGTTGGCAGCAGCAGTCTGAATCGTACACGCCAGTCGGGCCACCTGTGCTACTCGAACGACGAAGATCGCCAGCAGCTCGTGCTCGACAACCACATGTACATGGAGTCGACGCTCCAGACGACCTACACGGCCGGCGTCTTCTTCCTCTTCCAGAATGCGGCACTACGCGACAAAGTCTCGGTCGGAGATGTCCAGCAGACGCTCGCGTTCGGCGGCAACGAGCCCCACTTGTCGCTGTGGATCTCGATCCCGTCGTGGAACGCGCTGCTGACCGGCGGCGGCTGCCTGTTGCTCATTGTCGGCTCGCTCTCGGCGATGGTCTGGTCCAGCGGCCGCCGTGCCGACGCAACCGACACCATGGACGCCATCACGACACCTCATGTGGTCGCGCGCGTGCTGCTCGACGAGAACGCGTTCCCGCCGTCGGTCGTGCGTCGCCGCGTGGTCGCCGACCCGAACGGGAGCGTCGTGCCTGGCGACGCGACGGCCGTCTCGCTGGCCGAGGTCTACTACATCGAGTCGCTGACACTGAGGCCCCGCAATCCGAACCAAGAGCTCGCCGCTAACCTTGCATAGACCGTGCGGTTGTCTCGACAAGTTTTTCAGCGCCCGAGTGTTTCTCGGGGATGAACAAGAGTCGCCTGATCCACTTGGAAATCTCCTTTTTCCTGGTCATCCAGCTTCTGAGGGGCGGCAGGCAGTGTGACGTGGGGCGCCCTTACTTCGAAGAACCGTACTTTCCACGACACGGTCGTTGGTCACCGAATCTATCTCCGCTAACATCTCAGCATCTCCCATGTCCACTCAAGGTGAGATGTCACCGAGGACGGGAGAGACGTTCATGTACCTCTCAGTATTAATATCTACACATACTTGCAGTGATCCACAGCTGGCTTCTCAGTCACTCAAGTGTTTTGTTTACCTGTACTAGCACATAGCCTTTCGATAACGCACACAATGGTATGATTCAGGATAGGTGATGGTAAGGCGGTCAAGCCAAACGCGCCCACGCCGTCGGCCCTCCCCATCCGAGCTCATTCTCGATTTCGCCGCGCAGCGCTCCAGACGCCCTCCCTCGCATCCCATGGACACGGGCCTCCCAAGAAGCAGGCCCAGAGCCCGGTGCTGCTGGGCGGCCGCGACGCGTCCTACCACGTCGCCGCCAGCCCGTCCCCGGGCGCGCCGGCCCGGCTGACGCTCGCGCTGGACGTGCGCCGCGCCGTGCTCTCGGTCTCCACGATCGCCTCGGTCGCAGTCATCTTGCTGCTCACGCTGCTGTTCCACCACGGCATGCAGCTCCGCACGTACGACGGCGCCATGGCCGCCGAGGACCGCGACGCGCTGCTGGACAAGTACAACGGCTACACGGGCAGCGTCGCGACGGCCGTGACGCGGCCGCTCGAGATCGTGGTCGCCACGCTCTCGCAGTTCTTCATCCTGCGGTTCCTGGCCAAGTCGCTGCTGCGGCCCGAGCCGACGTGGACCATCGGGCTCGTGGCCATGACCGTGAGCGCGGGGCTAGGCTTCCTGCTCAGCAGCGGCTTCAACGCGCCCAACGTGCAGCTGCGCGACCTCGACGTCGAGCCGTTCATGGACGCGAGCGATCTCGTGTCGCCGCTCGTGGGCGCGGCCAAGAGCCAGAGCGGCGTCACCAACGTGACCAACTCGTTCTCCGAGCGCCAGGCCAAGAACCCGACCGCCAACACTGTGCTGCGCAACTTGCTGCTCCCGCGAGCCGACGTGCAGCCGGCGCAGTGCACCTTCTCGCTCCAGGCCAAGCGGTCCGTGGACGACAGCGTCGACTTTGGGCTGCCGCAGCATGAGTGGATGAGCCAGCTCCTGACCAACGCGCCGGATGCGTCGACGCTACGTGTGGTGCTCAACGCCACGGACGCGGCCGCCAACAAAGACGTCAAGCCCTCGGCGCTGCCCATGAACGCGTCGACCGTCGCCGATCTTTTTATTTCGACGGCGATGCTCTCAAGCAACTACATCCCTTGGAGCAAGCTCGGCTTGTGGAACGATAGCCTGCCGTCAGAACTGGCTGCGAGCCTTGGTGAAAAGGAGTCGCTGCCGACCGGCATCGCCGCGGGGCTTCTGCCAACCTCTCGGGAGGCCCCCGAGCTCGCCCAGCGCGACTGGTTCCTCCGGGCCGTGCAGACGTTCTTCAACGGCAGAAAGCTCACCACAGAGAACATGACGCGCTCGGACGTACGACTCGACTTTGCGCACATCGACCTCTCGCCCGAGATGGCGTTTGACTGGCTGACACTGGAGGTCGACGCCGATCCGGCGCTGTACACGAACCTCCAGGGCAAAGACACACAGCGCACGCGGTACGCCAACGTCGACTTCAATATGGTCCCAGGCGTGTACGCAACCCCGCGCTATCCGATCGATGTGCGCTCGGTCGTCCACGTGTACGCGGCATGCGCGAACGAAGACGGCTCCGAGACGCTCCGCTCGCTGCCGCGGGCCGCGGTCCAGGGAAAGTCCACCTGGGACTTTTACGTGCAGTGCCGCGATGCTCCAACTCGTCGCTGCTCGTGCTCAGCGCCGGCAAACGGCTCGAAGCTGACACGATCATGGAGAACACAGCCGCCTCAACCAAAGAGCTCGACACCCGCGCCGGTGGCTGTGTTGCCGTGAACTTGCGCCAGACGTACGAGTTCACGGTCGGGCGCGTTGCCTGGCAGGCTCGCGATCTCGCGCAAAAGTTCAACGCCCAGTGCAGCGCCCCCGTCGGCTGCATGGGGCTCGATATGCCGCTCACGAACGGCAACCGCCTCGTGCTTGGTGCCAACGCGCTGCCGTTCAACTCGCTAAGTGCACTTGAATTGGCCGCGAAGTACAACGAGCGAGATCTGCACCCGCTCCCACTCGTCACGGTCAAAGAGCCGCCGCGGGTGAACGAATCGTGGGAAGGGCCAAGCACCTACGGCGACTACTTGTTCGCCCACAACGTCCGCAACTCGACTACTATGCTGCCCCGTTTGCGCACCTCCGGCGAAGCTTGCACGATGAACGCGGAAGACCGGCAGCAGCTCGTGTTCAACAACCACATGTACATCGAGTCGACGCGCCAGACGAGCTACACGGCCGCGCTGTTCTTCCTCTTCCAGAACGCAGTCGTGCGCGAAAGCGTCGCCATGCGAAACGGCACGACGACGCTCGCGTTCAACGGCAACCAGCAGCGACTCGGCCTGTGGGTGTCGATCCCGACCGCCAACACGCTGCAGGCCTGCGCGGGCTGTGTGCTCTTGGTCGTGGCGTGGGCTGCCTCGTTGCTGTGGTCGCGCCGCCAGGCCCGAGCGTCGAGCGACCCGATGCAGGCCATCACGGCCCCGGACGTGATCGCGCCTGTGATGCTGGACGGCCGGGCGTTCCCGGCGTCGGTGGTGCAGCGCCGCGTGGTCGTGGACTCGGCGGGCTACGCCGCGGGCTCGGAGGTCGACAACTTCTACAGTGAGTCGCTCACGTTGAAGCGGCGCGATGGCGGCGGCGACCACGCGACTGGGCGAGTGTAACTGTGGATTGACACTGATCACAAGTAGGATAACCTACATTGGGTATACTTTCTCGAGGATGTAATACAATGAACTAGCATGAAGCCGCTTTTTGTTGAGAGACACACGAAACTCGAAGGAGCCTCCCCCATGGTGGAATACCCAGAGGCCTATTCGGCTCCTTCGACGGCATGCAACACGTGTGAGGGACACGCACGTGGACCACACTAAGTCTTCGCCTTGCTCTCCGCTCACGCGACCACGGTGTACGCCGCGCAGTCCGCGAGGCCGCACATGTTGACGCCGCGCTTGATGAGAAAGTAGCCGTCGATGCCCCACTTGTCGCTCCAGCTGTTCTTCGCGATCCAGTACGGCTCGCCGCCGTCGGTCGTGCCGTACCCGACCGCCAGCACGGCGTGGTCCACGTGCTGGTCGTTTGTGTGGCACGTTTTCGACTCGTACACGCCCGACCTGTAGAACATGAAATCGAACGTCACCTGGCGCGATGCTGACCGGCCCGACCGTGCCCACGGCGGCCGTGAGCTCGCGTTCGTCGCGCGACGTGATGTTCACGACCGCCTCGACGCGCGCGCCCGTGGCATTGGGGTCGAAACGGCACGGCAGGTCCCTCGCCCTGTAGCGGTACGAGGCCTCCGTGTCGATGCCGCCGTTGTAGCGCACGTACTCAAAGGCCTGCGACGGCAGCCCGCCGTGGCAGCCGTGATTGGCAAAGCCCTGCGCGCAGTCAATCGGTTCTGCTCCGACAAGAGCACCTGCGTGCCGTGCTTGATCGCCGTGTGGGCCTCGAGACAGCCCGTGGCCGAGAACGGCCAGCACGAGCCGCACACGCCCTGGCTCTTGACGCGCGTGATCACGCCGTCGCCGCGCCAGTCCTTTTCGTCGGGCGCGACGCCGTACGCGACCGAGGCAGTGCAGTTTGAAAGTGGCAATCCACAGTGCGTTAGCTAAACAGCTGAGAGACATTGAGTTATGAATGAGCTGTACCTCGTGTGGGTCGCCGAGCAGTCGTGCGGAGCGCTGAGGTACTGGCGCTGGATCTCGGGCCTGGGTCCACACAAAATTTGCCATTAGCGTTGCTCCTCCTGCCTCCATTCGAGTCGCCCAACACGCACCATGTGAGGTCCGCGAACTGGTTGAGCGCCATCGTGAACGTCGCGTCGCGGCGGCGGTTGTGGGCCGCCACCATCGCGGCGTTCTGCGCGAACACAGCGCGGCGCGTCGCCGCCTCCTCCTCCGACGCGTATACCTTGCCATGCTGGCGCTGCCACGCCGCGAAGCTTGTAGCATCCGCGGCAGTGGAACTGCCAATCTCGTTGTTCTCGCCTGCGCGGAGGGATGACGCGCCTGGCACGAACACGGGTGCGTGCGTCGCGGTGCGTGCGTCGCCGTGGCGTGGCGCGCCACGCACAGCGCGGCAAGCGAGAGCAGCGTGATGACGCGGGACATGTTCTTGGTGGCGAGGTGTGAGTGAGTGAAGGGTCTGGATTGTGGAAGAATCGACGGTGAAGAACACGACGAGCGTGAAGATCTTGGGGGGATGGGGGCACCACGGTGGTTGGTCAGAAATGGATCCGAAGGCCCGACGCTGTGCCATTCGTCAAAATGCAAGAGTGATGGACAGCACCACCAGGTGGTCGTCACTTCAACTTGATAAGATCTCACCAGTACTCGGCGTGCATCAAATCCACTGAGCCAAGAGAGAGATATCATCACATCCACAACGAGAATGTGATCGCCGTGATGTTGATGGCGGACCAAAGCATGCGCGCCTCGCGCTGAGCTAGTCGCCATAAAACCGGAATGCTTTGGGTGGCGGATGACGCAACTTCCGACTGGATGCGAGAATCTCGTGCAGTGACTCACTACAAAATAATAATTCGCACCTATCCGTCTATCACGTCGTGATTCAAGGGCCAATCGCGAGGGCCTTCAGTGAGCCGCGGGCCGAGGAAGGGCCCTGAACACGTGGTCTCCTCTCGCATATCGGGATTGAACCATTCATTCATTCTTTGATTTGTCCGGCGGATGGCACCGACGCCACCACAACGGAGGCCATCTGCCCGGGAGGGGAGTTGTTGTCGGCCTCACGCTCGTACTGACCGCCACGCTGACTGTCGCCACGGTCGGTGGTGGTGCGGCCGATCGTGTTCTTCATCACGTTCATCGTCCAGGCGCTCGTCTCTGGTGCATCGGCCGGGGCTTCCTCCCGCATGCGACTGGTCCTGACGGCACTTGGATTGAGTTTGGTGATGGGCGTTTTCGTTAGTAGCGGACCGCGTGCCTACAGGACCAAGAAAAGCGGAACCAAGCAGCGACTCGCGTTGACTGTCGGCCCCACGATCGCCGCTGTGTGGATCATAACCCCGACGACCAACGCGGTGCTCACGTGTGTTGGCTGTGGCGTGCTTGCCGCGGTGCTGGTGGCGCTGGCGCTGTGGTCGAAGCGCGCTCGTCGGCCCGTCAGGTTCAACGCTTGATGGATCCTTCAAGCAGCGCCTCGAGGACTCGGACCAGGAGATCAACCACGATATGGCCTGATCCCCACGCAACCTTTGGTCGTCCATTTTCCAGTGTACCTATCTGGAACTCTCCTCCTTTCCAGTATTCTGAAGTGACATTCATTTGAGACAATGTGTATCATTTTGATCGTTATCGACCAAAGTGAGTTTTTGAGAAAAAGGGCCCCAAAGTCAGACCAGTCAAATCCGTACTTGAGTGAAGAAGCGAGAAAACGGCAAAAAACCATTCTGTCGAAAATTCAACGGGGTGAAAAGCGTCATGGAGGACGACGAGGAAGAGTACGTGCCATCGGATACCGAGATCGAGGAGACCGAGTCCGACAGCGACGACTATGGGGACGCCTCCTCGAGGGAGGAGTTCAACTTACGCCCCCACACCGAAGGGGACGACACCCTTCTAGAGTGCGTCACGGCTTTGATCCACAAGGACACGGAGAACGGCTGCAAGACCTTTCTCGAAGGCAAAGCCGGCGAGATCGAGATGTTACTGCGCTCTCTCATGAACATGACTGCCTCGGAGAAGACAGTCAGCATTTTAACGGCGCTTGGCGTGCTCTCGGAGTGCGAGGAGGCCGCGTGTCAGCGGCAGCGTGGTAAGGGAGAGCGGGAGAGGTTCGTGTACTATCTGCCGTTCGTGGGTCAAGTGTGCCTCCAGGCTTTTGCCGACTGCTACGACACCTCCACCGCTAGCCAGACTCGATTCCGGAAGCGCGTCAAGGACGGCTTCATCTTTGCGCAGCCGCACGGCAAACGAGGCAACGCTCACCACCAAGTCATTGATGTGGACTGGCTTGTGGGGTGGCTCCGCAGCTACGCTGAGACCGTTGGGGAGGTAGTTCCGCTCCGTGTCCGCCGACAGGTGAAGGCCGACGGAAAGACTGTGAAGAAGGTCGTCTTCCACAACCACACGCCCCTGCCCAGCTACCTGACGTGGCCGAAGCTGCACGAAGAGATGCGGTTGTCCGTGGCGGCGAGCTTAGTGCGACGCGTGGAGCCAGCCGAGGCTACTTTCCGGTTGCTCCTTCAAGAACACTGCCCCGACATCGGCATCCGAAGCCCCCGGGACAACGTGTGTGACCTGTGCACGATGTACAAGAACCAGATGAAGGGCGCGCCTTCAGCGAGGGACATGGAGCTCCTCGGGAGGCACACAGAGGAAGCTCGACAAATGCGGTGAGTGGCGTTAACAATCATTTTGTTTTGGGTGCGATCAAATTGATCTACAGCGCCGAGTACCAAGCGGACAAAGCGACAGTCTCGGACACGCACGAGCTCCTCACGATCGACTTCGCCCAGAATATCAGCCTACCCCACGCTGCCGAGACACCGTCGCAATGCTACTTTATGTCGCTGATCGGTGTGTCCGTCTTTGGTGTCCACAGCGCACGTGACGAGATGCAGACCAACTTCCTGTACACGGAACGCCGCGGAGGCAAAGGGAGCAACGAAGTTATATCGATGATCGACTGGTTTCTGCAGCCTGCAATCACGACGTTTCGCAAGCTCACAATCTACGCGGACAACTGCGGAGGGCAGAACAAGAACAACTTTGTCGTGACGTATTTGCTTCTCCTCACACACATCGGCTATCTCGACGAGGTGCACTTCAAGTTCTTCGTCCGCGGCCACACCAAGAACTCATGCGACCGTGGCTTTGGGATGCTGAAGAAAGAGCTAGCGCGTAACGACTGCTGGTCGCTCGAGCAGCTTACAGAGATCCTCGAGACGGCCTCGATCGACACCCACACTGAGCTTCTGGATTCCTACCCGGCCCCCTTCTCGGACTACAAGAACCACATCGGCGAGCTCTACCGAAACCTGCCGGCAATCCAGAAATACCAACTTTTCTCGATGAGCCACGCGAAACCTGGCGTCGTAGAGTGCCGACAGACGCCGTCGAGCCCGCCAGACGTGTTCGACATTCGTAAGTCTTACGACGGGATACGCGTCACTGCAGAGAGAGCAGCAGCCATCTACTCCACCACTCCCCCATTGCCTGCGCCAACCCCGAACCCAGAGAAGATCAATGACATCTACAAGAACATTCGGCCCTACGTCCCCCCGGCGTTTCAGAATTGCTCCCTCTACAGCCCGCCGACCAGCGAACAAGTCGAAGCATCTCAAGAGACCAAGCGTGCTCGCGCAACGCGTCGTGCAGGGGAGAAGGCCCGCAATGAGCGTGCGGCGGTGAGTAAGGCTCTACAGGCAGCAAATGTGGCGGTGACAGCGAAGGAGATTGCGGAAGCGCGTGCCCGCAAGCGGAAGAAGACGGCACGGACGACCGAGGAGGACGACGAAGCTCAAGGATTAGCACTCTGTGGCGCAAGACACGTTGATCGCTAAAGTACATGGCGCATTTCCCTTTGGTCGTTAAAGACATGGGTACATATCATAACCTGAGATGGATACACGGCCAAGAGGGTAGATACGAAGATAACCTCTACAAGAAGATATGCGATACGAGAGGTTTTATGCTCAGTATCCACTGTCGATAATAAGTTCTCGACACGTCAAAAATAGCAAAAACCCAAGATTGTTTCGAAGAAACTGCAAAAAATGAACCCCTTCTGATGCGAATCGGGAGAATCCGACACCGCCAGCGGGTTCGCCGTGGAATTTTCTCCCTAGTGCTGAAATAACCCAAAACGCGGGTTTTTCATTTTTGGGACCGGACACATTTTTTGGCTCGACGTTACTCTGCGTAGATGTGAGGTTTTTGAGAGCTGAAGTGTCTCTTTGGAAGCGGAGATCACGATCTTTCCAACGGTACCAAATTTGGCGATTCCGACGTTTTGGGTTTTTGATCAATTTGAAATCCGTTGTCTCATTTGGACCAATCAGAACACATTGATTTTGCATACCCCTAACCGTTCGTGCTCGGTTGCCTCCGCCGTCGGAGAACCTGTAGATAGGATGCGACGACGCCCTGCGTGGGCGGCCCCGACGGCTCTCAATCCAATTAAGACCTTGAGCGACTCCTTCACATCCACACTCGCCGACAGCCCAAGAACTCGATGAAGCTTCTTCCACTTGCTCGGGTTCTCGCTGGGGTGCGTTTTCATCGGTCTCTTCAAGCTCCAAGACGTGCACTCGCTCGATGACACAGCAGAGATTTATAAACACGAATTACACGATACACTTTTCGAACTTAGGCCTCGCACTCCACATCGCGCAGCGCCGAGAGCCAGATGAGCGCGCAGCCAAACGTAAACCACGCAAAGTGGAGCAGCGCCGTCTTCTGGTCGTGGAGCCCGAGCACTGGAGACAGCAGCTCTGCGAGCGCGATAAAGAGCAGCGACCCGGCACCGACCGCAAGCATGGCGCCGAGTGTGGTCTCGCTGACCTCGCCCATGCTGAAAATCGCGAGCACGCCGGCGAGCGAACCGCCCGACGCGAGTAGATTCACGAGCAGCGCCTGCCGGAGCGTCATGCCGGCTCGGAGGAACACGAAGAAGTCGCCGATGCGGTGCGGCACCTCGTGGAGCACGATACCCAGCGCGACGGCCCAGCCGAGCGACGAGCTGCAGCTCTGGAACGCGACCGCAAGCACCACGCCGTCCGTGAACGCGTGGCAAAAGTCGCCGATCGCTGTCATCCACGCGATGGGCTGGATGCGCCGCAGCCAGTTCGTGTTGGGGCTGATGTCTTGCTTGGCGGGTGTACCGAGTGGAGGTGCAGCAGCCTCCAAGACGTCGATGTGATCAGAAGCGGCCGTGACGTGCTCCTCGCTTTTGTCGCTTGGCGTCGGCGACGGCGACAGCGTGGCCAGCGAGTCCATCGAGGCTGTTGCGGACGGCGTATGGGCGAGAAGATCCTGCGCATCCGGAAGCCGCTTGTGTCGATGGCCGTGGCTGTGGCCGTGATGGTGGTGGTGGCTCGCGCCGATCTCGAGGCACAGATCGTCTTCATCCGCACCGCTCAGCCACACATGGACTTGCACTTCGATCGCCAGAGATAGCAGCACGCCGAGCAGTGTGTACACACCCGGCAGCCACTCGGGCGCCGCGTCGTCGCCATCCCCCGACAACTTCTCCGAGCCTTCGGGGAGCAAATGGAACACGACGACGCCCACTAGACAGCCGGCGGCGAACGTGGTCATGTACTCGACGAGCTGCGACGATGAGCTGTACACACGCAGCACAACGACGCCGCCGAGTGACGTGAGCGAGATGAGCAGCGAGGCGACCACGGCGCTGGTCATGCCGCCTACCGAGGGAACCGCTTGCGCTGTCTCTGACGCTGCGACAGCGTGATCGGCGCCCCTCACGTCGCCCTCACAGCCCAGACAGCACTGCACCACGGGCTCAGCGGGAGCGTCGCCTTTACCAGGAGGTCTCGTGTGGATCGCGAACCGTACAGAGTTCGTCGGCTCGGTCGCGACGATCAAGTAGAACCCAGAGGTCGGTAGCGTTATGGTCGTCTCCACACAGCTCGCGTCCGGTTCATCGCCCTCGCCAGCGTCCGCGAACTCGACGCGGTAGAGCATCGTCTGCGTGGTGTCAAAGTCGACTTCGTCGCCGCCCTCGAGCTCTTGCCGCTGCACCAGCTTGGACGAGAATGTGTTGGCGGCGCGTGTGGCGTTCTGGATCGCCGCGTCTACGGTTACTTGGTCCAGTGGCTGCAGCTGAGAGAGCGTGAACACGACGCTGCTGATGCTCGCTCTCTCGGCCGACCCCGAAGCGCAGACACTGAGCCGACTCGGGCCCTGCGGGAGCTGCCACGCTGACGCGAACGCCCACACGCTCGCATTGACCTTACCAAAGCCTGCGGTGTCAAGCGTCTGGGAGGTTAACGCTCGCTGGTGACGACCGTCGTAGCCCAGAGGCGCGGCCGCCGCGAGCGCCAGTGTGCATAGCGAGCCGAGCGCGAGTGTGGAGAAGCCGTACGCCTTGGCCAGCATGGGGGCGTCGGTGGATGGTGGGAAGATTGAGGAATGGACGACTCAGGAGCTGGAAGGGTCCAGCTTTTCTTCTTGTCTGAGATTCCCATGCTGTGATCCGACGGCGGCGGCGGTGGTGGTGGCGGTGCTTGATTGTTTTACGCGAGAAGCGAGATGGAAGGCATGAGCGACGTGTGTGTGGGTGGAGCGTCCAGCCACAGGAGCCCATCTCCCCTCTTCTTCGCCTTCGGATCAACCGGCCCCAGCACTGGCAGTGCTGCGTTTGGGGCCGGTTGATCCTGCGCGGAGCGTGCAGTATCGAAGCGAATCCGTGACGTGCAATCACGGTCTCAAACGGTACACTGCATAGATAT
This sequence comes from Pythium folliculosum, assembly GCA_023336295.1. NCBI lineage: Eukaryota > Oomycota > Peronosporomycetes > Pythiales > Pythiaceae > Pythium > Pythium folliculosum. Next base: position 12,968 of record JAADWV010000424.1, on the reverse strand, counting down.
TACTGCGGGCGTGGTTTCGTTGGACAGCGTTCCAATCGACCGTGGCAGCATCGACGAACCTCCATCCATCTCGACTAATTTGTCCGACGGCGGCAGTACCCACGACGAGTACTGTACACCAGTTCTACATTCCCCAAAGGTATTGAGTTAGCAGGCACCCCCGATACGAGCAGCATGCTCACTGAGTCAAAAGAACTCCACGGCACCGCGGCTGCGTCCACTACCCTTGCCTCTTCCCGTCTATAGTTGGACTGAATGTGAGTGTATTTCGGTTCTTGTTTGAGACTGGAGGTTGCTGTCATGTAGGCGACCATCCCCCCACGGACGGGGTCACGGCGCGACAGCGGCCGCGTCCGAGGGCTTCGTTTCGAGCCCGACAGCCGTCAGGAATCCGTGCATGGCCTTGTGGATCTCATCGTGGAACGGCACGCGCTTCATGCGTGCGAGCCAGGCCGCGGTCTTGGGGAACTTGGCCAGGTCGAGCCGTCCGATGGCCTCGAGCTGGTCGTACTCGCAGTACAACGCCAGGTCCGCGACGGTCGGCTCGTCCGTGCGGGCAACATAGTCGCGGACAAGCAGCTTCTCGACGATCGCCGTGTACGTGGCAATCGTCTCGTCGACCTGGTCCACGCACGCGAGCTCCTCGGGCGTCGCGGCGCCCAGCGAGCGATGCACGAGCGGGCGCAGCACTTTGGTCGTGAACGTGCGCACGGTCGCGTGGTGCCAGTGCAAGTACTCGTTGATCTTGGCGCGCGTATGCAGATCGTTGCGTGGGTACCACTGCTCCCACGCGAACTTCTCGGCGAGGTACGTGAGGATGGCGTTGCCCTCGAATAGCGTGAACTTGCCGTCGACGAGCACGGGCACAAAACCGTTCGGGTTGAGCTTGAGGAACACCTCCGAGGTCGCGATCTCGCCGCCGAACTCGACGTTGATGAGCTCGTAGTCGACGTTGTGGATCTTGAGCAGCCACGCGACGGCGCGCGACGGCTGGCTCACGAGGTTGGCGTACAGCTGGAGCGAGGCCATGGCTGGCGGGCGGATAAAGGTGATGCGGAATCGCTTGAGAGCTGGGGTAAAGCAAATTGCGGAATGGAAGCCAAGCGAGCCGACCGCGATGGCTGCGAGAGGATGGGCCAGGCGCATGAACGAGCATGAGTCCCCGGCCGCTTGCCGCTATCACGGATCGATCGCATTGACGTGTCGCGAATGATTCGTCAACGGATGTATCCACTTGTCATGTATCGTATCTGATGGAATATGCGACGTGTGCAAGCAGGAATCTCACAGTCAGCATATCCGAACTGAGCGAAAATGAGACATCGAAGCGGTGGAGTGACGGCTTGTTCCATCATTCCATCATCAGGATCACGCACATGCAGGTAAACTGTTGGCCGGAGCTCACGCCCCGGTGGATTCTCTCAGCGACAATTGCCGCGAAGAGAAGATCAACCACGCCGTCAGAATTTCAAGCGGAAACACGATCTAGCGATAGCCTCGGCGCTGGATGCCGCCATCACCACTGGGCGTAATAGACCCGATGCAGGCAGCCGCCGTCCGCCACCCCCTCCGAGGGAAGGAACGGGCAGGCATTGTCGCTTGTGGACTCGCCCTTTCATCGACGCCACGGGCTCCTGGCCACTGCCACCGCCTCTGTCGCGCGGGACTGGCGCCGTCGTCGATGCCACGGGCTCCTGGCCACTGCCACCGCCACCGCCACCGCTTCCTCACGCAGGATTTGTCATCGAGAGGAGCGCCGTGTCCGCATACTCGCCGAAGTGGGCCGCCGACCGCCGTCCTTGCCATGGTGGGCTCCTGCCGCCACGTCCCCCACCGCCGGAAGTGGCAGGCAGACGATGTCCCGGAGTTGATCACCAGTGTGGTTTCTGAGCAACTTCGACATGCACTCAGGTCTATTCGACCTTCAGTCTTGCCGAGACTAAAGTAGGTCACACATTCACTCTATAAAATCTCCAAGAGAAAACCTGCGTTCAATCGAGACCTAGAATAGGAGACGATTTTGCCCACAGGGTCTCGGCTAAAGTAGGCACAGCATTCATTCTGGCGGTAAATCAAGATAAAACCTGCATTCTATGGCTCTATATTAGGAAACATTCATTCGGACAATCATTCCCCATATTTGGCCTGTTCTTCAAAGGGATTCTAGCTCTCAGCAGTCGCTGAGAGAACATGGAAATGTATAGCACCATGTCCGCTCCTGCAGGTCCACGCCGTTAAAGGTGGCATGGCGACATGGTTTGACCGTCACTGTATCGGATCGACATGTTCTTTTTACCTTAACCGCAACCTACCAAAACTGAGCAACCGCTCTATCATGCACACTATCTGCCGACCGCGTTAAATCATCCACATCATCATACCATCCTCCGACAAGCCTGGGTCGCCCATGTTGAAATCGGGCAGTGCGTTCTGGAAATCGCCTATGCGGTTGTTCGTAAACTGCGTGTCGTTGATCGTGATGAACGCAAGCCGCCGCATGTCGTCAAAGCTCAGCTTGTTCCGTCGGCTGGACTGCACGAGCGAGGCCTTGCACAGCGACTTCTCCGACGCGACGCTGGACGGAGCGAGCGAAAACAGCGTCAGCGCGAGCTGCTTGAGATGCGGCCACTCGTCGGCCTCGGCCTGCCAGAATTGCAGCGGTGTCCGGGTGCCCTTGTCCAGCATCTCCCACTTGAATGTCTCATTAGCGCGCTGGTTCTTGGCGTAGATCACGTAGTCCGTGTACTCGGCCGAGATCGCACGCTTGCGCTCCTCGTTGACATAAATGTCGGCGTCGGTCTCAGGGAACTTGAAGATCAGCTCTTCGATGTGCTCACGGTACTCGCGCGTCATAGACTTGCCAATGTAGCGCGGATCCAGCAGGAATGCAAGCGCGTGCGCTTCACCAAGCACGTACTGCCATCGCTCAGTCACGACCTTCTTGATGTACTCCAGCTCCACTGGCGAGAGCCCGAAAACCGCATCGAAGTCCGTGAGCAAGTGCTTGGACTCGAAGTACACCTCCGAGATGGGCGCCTTGTCATCCTGAAACTTGTACAGAATGAGTTCGATCGGTTGCAGGATGTTGATCGCCTTCTCCAGCGTGATCTTCCAGTTGAGAGACATGACCACCTCCTTCATGTTTTGCCGCGTCGCACGTTGGTTGGGCGGCGCACCGACAATAAAGTCAGGATCGCTCACAATTGACTGGATAATGTCCTCACTCTGCAGTAGTACTCGGAATCGCGCGGCGAGCGTCCCCCACTGCATCGTCGGCGACGCGTTCGAGAAGCTCTTCATCGTCTGAAGCGTCTGGGAGTCAAACATCTTGAACTTGGGCGCGTACTGGTAGCTGCTGAAGAACGAGATTAGCTCGTTGCAGTTGTTCGTAAAGTCGACGAGATCCTGGAACGGGAAGTCGATGGGCAGCTGTGGCGTCATTCGGCGCGGGTCGTTCTCGAGCGACTTCTCCGGGCCAAAAATGTCCATGATCGCGAGGTGGAGCGCGTGCGTGATGCAGCCGTAGAAGAACTTGGTCGGGTACTCGGCCTTGAGCATCTCCCACGCGCGCGCGTGGAACTGGGTACTGCCCGTGACGACACCGCTGACCGAGCTCACGATCGGCGCCATGACACGCTTGATATCCTGCGCGATCAGGATCGAGTTGTACTGCGCGTCGTCGCTGACTTTCTCCGACTCGAGGAAGAACCGCTTCTCGCTGTTCACCGCCATGTACGTCACGTACACGTCCTCCGGGTTGTTGGTGTTGTACAGGTTCATGTTGGACCAGGCGTCGCGCTTGATGCACACGCGCGTGGAGCTCGCCGTGAGGTAGCCCCACACGCGCTTGTACATTTTGTCGTAGCAGCGCAGCAGCAGGTCGCTCTCGAAGCGCTTCTTGTCGGGCAGCTTGGCGTTGGTCTTCAAGATCATCATCGCGCGCTGCAAGTGCGTCTCCTCCATCGCGTCGAACGCCATGCCCGTCACGTACGCGTGCATCGCGAGCGCGTCCTCGAACCGCTCCTGCTGCACCTTCGTGAGCGCGCCGCCGCCGCTCTTGGTCTTGCGTTCCTTGGGCACAACGATTTTGTCCTTGGTCGGGTCGTCGCGTCCGCCGGGCACGCCGCCGGCGCCCGGTCCGCCGCCGAGGCTGTGCATCACGGACGCGTCCATGAGGTTGTCGGCCATGCCCTGCTGCATCGCCAGCGAGTTCATCACGTTCGCGTGGTGGTGCGCGGCCGCCGCCGCCGCCGCCGCCGCCGCGGCCTGGTGGTGGTCGCCCAGCACGTTCATGTTGACGTTGCCGACGTTGGCCGCGTTCACGGCCGCGGCGTTCGCGGCCGCCTGGGCCGCCGCGGCCGCGGCCGCCGCCTTCTGGCGCTTCTTGGACGACGCCTTCTGCGTGATCTTCTGCTGGTAGAGCGGCAAAATGTCCTGGAACTGCGCGATGAAGCCGTACTGGTGCTGGTTGCTCTGGAACACGCTGCACTTCTTCAGGTGGCGCACGGCCTGCTCCGACTTCTTGTAGTACAGCACCTGCTGCTTGCAGTGCTTGCAGGCCGCGGCGTTGCGGCGCTGCGGGTTCGGCTCGTCCGTGAGCAGCAGCCAGATCTGGCTCGGGCTACGGCCCGGCTTCTTCTTCTTGAGCGACGACGTCGTCTGCGCCACCTGCTGCTGCTGCTGCTGTTGTTGGTGTTGGTGTTGGTGTTGTTGGGTCGCGGCGGCGGCCGCGGCAGCGACCGCGGCCTCGGCCTGGGACACGGCGGCCGCGGCCACGTCCAGTTGGTGCTGCTGCGTGGCGGTCGTGGTGGCCGAGACGCTAAGCGAGGCCGGCGGCGCGAGCGGCTGCGGCGCCGGGGGCGCCTGGCCCATGCTCACGTCCTGCATGCCGACCGGAAGCATGGCGGCCATGGCGGCCGCGCCGTTGGGAAGAGATGCCATGGCAATCGACGCGGCAACTTGTTCTCCGCCCGCGCTTCAACGGCGGTGGAGAATGGATACACGCGGAGGAACCACCTTTGAAAAAACCTCTGGGGTTTTCCACGTGGGTCAAAGCTGGCGGCGCGGAGCAAGAGCGCGCGCTTTTTGTGTGCTTCCGTGTGAACACTTTCAACCTCGCGAGTGTGGGGGCGAAGAAACCTCGGGAACGGGGAAGAGCGGGGGGAGAACGGCGGAGCGGAGAGCCAAAAACCTTCGAGGAGGCGGGGAGGCCGGAGCACCGTTCGTCTGGGTTTTTTTCTTTTTTTTGTTTTCTGGGAAAGGGTTTTTTACGAGCTGCGACCAGACGACGACGGTAAGAAAACAGAAAATAAAAAACCTCGCAGCATTCAAATTAGTGACCTACCGCTTTACAGTCACATGTGACAAGACACCAGCCATCGAAGTTGAAGTGAGATGAATCGACTTTTATTCCTTTGACACTTTGTCCTTGCACAGCGGGCAGATGCAGCGGCCGTCGACCGCCGGGCAGCTCAGCGCCTTTGGGTGGAACACTTCGCCCTTGTGGTAATGACAGAACTCGCGGTCGCAGCGCGAGCAGAAGTGCAGGAAGAGGCAGTTAACCTTGGCGAACATCGGGACTGCCTTGCGCTTCTCTGGGTCGAGACATAGGTAGCACTTATTCCGCACAATGGGAGCCTCCTGGATCGACCGCTGCGCGAGTAGCTTGCCCTTGAGCTCAGGCACGGGCACCATGTACGTCGACCGACTGGATTTTGTGATCAGCCCGAACGCATTCGTCGCCTCCACGACGATCATGTAGGTTTCACCGTGGCACAGGTGCTCGACCGTCACCGACGTTGGGAGCGGAATGGTGAGCAACTTGATCCACTTGACTTCTTCCGTCTTGAGACGGGTCCACCGCACGCAGTAGCACACGATGGGCACGCCGTTGTCGACCGGTTTTTCCCACGAAACATGCACAGCTGCGTCCGTCACCGTGGTCTTGGAGCGATCGGCTTCGACCGTGACGCGAGTCGGCATGTTCGGCGGCAGCCGGCGCACAAGGCGAAGCACGTAGTCTGCATCGCCGTAGATCAACCCGCGGATAGGCAGGATGACGAATACCGTAAGCACGAGCACTTCGTCGAGCCACCACAAGTAGCACTTCAGCATTTCCCACACCGACAGGCTCCCGCAGCTTTCTGGGTCTTGACGTGACATTGGCAGGGCGGCGGAAGTTGAAGCCGGGAATCCAGGACCGGAGGGATTAGAGCCTCCCCCAGCCCTCGGCAATGTTGGCAGTGGAACACCGATCGCTCCAATGGTGATCTCGTCGGCTACACCACCCCCAACCGATCCAGACGAGTGCGCTGATCGGTCGCATCGGACGAACGAGTGAGGGCTACGGCCGTACGAGTTCCACGTCGCGAGTCGATAAATGACGTGTTGATCGGCATCGATGACGTCCATGAACTCGGTATCTGATCCCGTGTATACAAGGCTCCACGAAGACTCTCCGGGGCTGCGGCGCTGCAACTGGTACCGAAGCGGCACGTTTTCTGCCGCTGGCTCCCACGACACGTACAACACAGCCTTACGCGACCCGCGAGCCAATCCGGGGGAGATTTCGGCAGAGCAGTGGGTTGTCTTCACGGCGTCCGGCTTCCGGCCCATGCCAAGATACTTCATCTTGAGAAACATGGCGAGTTGCTGGCGGTGGATGTCTTGAGTCACGCCGATATCTTGCAGTCGGCGACCGTCGTCTTGCATGAGAAGTGGGAACGTGTAGCCCGAAATCGAGTGCTGGCGGAACATTTCACTGTACTGCGGCAGTTGCACGGAATACGCGACCCAGTCAGCGACCTCGCTGACGGTCATTTCGGCGCCGACGGCCTCCCATCGCGCGTCCAACTCTTGAAGCGAAATGACCGAGTCGTGGTCGCGGTCTAACTTCGAGAACGCTGTCTGCACATCGCTCTCACTGGCTGCCATCTACAAAGGAGCCATAATCCATATCGGTACGGGTTACTACGGTTCACGAGAGAACGAATCCGGGCGAGTGCAGAAACCTACCGACTTGATCTCCTTCGTGTCAATGTCGCCGCTCGCGTCCACGTCGAAAATGTGGTGCAAGTTCTCCTTGATGAGCTTGATCTCACTCGAACCGACATGCCCGTCGTGATCAAAGTCGGCGATCAGACTCTCTGTCCACACGCCACCCAAATATTAGCTCTCCCTGCGTAACAACTCTCCACACTCGCTGGAAAACAAACCACTTGCAACGCACCGACGGCCGGCTCCTCAATCTTCACAGTCAATCTCGCCTGCTCTTCGTCGCGCGCCGCCTTCTCTAGCTCGTCCAGCGAGTGGCGCGAGGGCACCGTGCTCGCGTCCCTGAGCACCTCCAGCTCCACGACCGAGCCAGCGGCATCCGATAGATCGCCACGCGCGTGAACGCTGCGTGGCAGCCGCAGCAGCGTCAGCGTCACGAGCGGAACGATTGCGGACCACATGATGCGCCGCGTCCGTGGACGCAGCGTCTCCATGGCGCGGATATGAGGAGGTCCTTCGCCGCGATCTTCCAGAGCCAAGCTGACGTGTCACTTGGGAAATCTCCCGCTGGGGGAATTTGCTCCAAGGGGGAAATGTCTCATTCCTACTTCACTGACTAGTCACTCCAAGCAAGGAGAAGGAAATGAAATAGTGACATTCTTGTAAAAGAGAAATGGGTACACTCGGGAAGAAAGTTGGGAAGTTGGCTCCTCAAACCAACGCCGCGCGCAGGTTCTTGTTCTTGTTCTTGGGGCGGATGTGCTCGGGCACTTGGTCGTACGGCGAGCTGTACGCCTGCGGCTCCTGCGCGCGTGGGCTGCCGTTGTTGTCCGCCTGAGCCTCCTTCGTGTACTTGAACGCCGTGCGCGTGGGCGGCGGCGACGACGGACGGAACGCGCGCGACTGGGACGCGACGCCCGAGGCTGATCCCGGCGTGTGCGGTCGGTTGATAGAGGGAAGCACCGAGCCTTTACCATTCGATGCGGACGGAGCCGCACCGGAGCTTGATTTGGGCCGCACCGACCGCGTCGGCGACGGTGAGCCCTCGGGACCGGTCTTCCCACCCATGACTTTTTCGATCGTCTTGGTGGCCTTGCTCCATTTCTTGGTGATCTTGGCGTTTTCCATTGTACGCATGATCAGGTCGCGCTGGATTTTGGTCTGCACCGAGAGCTGCTTGCGACGTTTGACCAGCTCCTCTTTTTCTTGGAGCATCGACTGCGTGCGATCTTCTGTCTCCTGTAACTTCCGCAGCGTCTCGAGACGCTTGTACTCTTGGATGCGGCGCATACGCTCCACTTTGTCGAGCTTGAGCTGTTGCTGGATGCGACGATACTCCTTCTTGAGCTCCAGCTGGTGTTGTTGTGTGTGCTGCACATGCTGAACGTTCGCTTCAATCTCGCGCTGGCGCTGCAGCAGCATCTCCTTGCGTCGTTCCTCTTCTCTTCGCGTATCTTCAAGCACCATCTGGCGCTTGCGTTCCATGAGCTCTTGTTCTTGATGCTGCAACTCTCGTTGATATGCAAGCTCCTCTTCATGTTGGTGACGCATTTCTTCGCTCTGCGCTTGTTTACGTTCAAATTCTCGCTTTCGCTGGCTCTCCACTCGCCGTGCCTGCTTGAGGTTCTTTCGAATCCGAAGGAGAACCTTGCGCCGACGCTCTTCCATTTGAACTGCGCGATCCTGGCGCTGCTCTTCTAGCATCTCGTTGCGTGATCGTTCCGCAATCTCGAGTTGTTGTAGTCGTTCTTGGATTTCACTCTGTTGCTGCTTCAAAATCATTTCTGTCTGTTGACGATGTTCCTCAGCTTTCAGCTTGCGTTCCTCCTCGCGCTGGCGAGCCTCGATCTTCCGAATTCTCTCTTGCTTTGCTTTTTGCTCAGCAAGCTCGCGATCTCGAGCTGCCATTTCAGCTGCAACAAGCCGTCGGCGCTCCTCTTCCGCGTCCAACTGCGCCTTTTTGTTGATCTCTCGCTGGCGCTTTTCCTCGGCAAGTTCTTGGGCAGCGCGCACGCGCTCTCGCTCTCGTTGTTCTGCCTGTCGACGCTCTCGCTCCATCTTTTCATTCGCTTCTTCCTGAATTTTGCTCATCTTGAATTCAAACTCGAGCATTTGCTCGAGCTCGCGCTCTTGTCTACGCTTCATCTTGTCAAGCCGTCGCTTCTCGATCTCCAACAGTGACAGACCTTCTTTCTCCGGGGTCAAGGAGCCTGTCGAGAGCGCCTTCCCCTTTGCTTGTGGTGACGTCGCTTTGGGGCCGCCAGTCTTGTCTTCGTCAGCCACGATCTTCTTTTTTTCCGTACGCACAGCTTTCATCTCTTCATGCCGTCGCATTGAGTACGCTTCGTGACGCATTCGCTGGACCGCCGGGGTGATGTCAGTGTCATAAAATGACTCGAGGTCACGGATCTTCAAAGTCTCAGGATTCACACCGCAACGCAAGCATGCTTCGGCAGATCGCGGCGTGAGCACGATATGCTCCGAAGGAGGATTGAGGCCGGACGAGCGCACAGTGCTGATGGTTGCGAAAACTTCTTCAATAGACTGAGCACGGCTGCCGCCCTTGCGTTTCTTGCTTTTCAGCTTCTTCGTTGCTGAAGCAGTCGTAGTGACCGTTGCCTCGGACGGCGGCTCATTACTGCCTCCCTCTTGTCCCTGGACACCATCGAATGCCAAGTGGAGGTTGCCATCGTCATCCGCGTCGCCGCCCATGTCTGTTGTCGGCATTTGCTTGCTCTCGGCCTCGCTTGAACGAACGCTCCTCGTTGCAGCGCAGCGCGATCGGTGCGTATGAAGCGTATGAAGCTGGTCCCTTCCGGAGAATCGCTCTCCACATTTAGCCGTAGCACCTTACCGCTCCACCAGCCGCGGGTGATATGGAAATAGCCGGCGCACGAGATTGCATAGCAAACCTTCAGAATGCCACGCTATCTCACAATGCCAGCACGCCAAGAATACAGTGTGCGTTCCCATATGTATTGCTCACTTGATGGAATCAAGTGCCGCCCTCTGGTTTGTCTATGTGGACCTGTTCACCACAAACAGCGACCTTCGCGTTTCTCTCAGCATGTCCGTACACTCGGAGCTTGCTCTGTGCTTGTTAAGTGCACTGCCCGCACAACCTTGCCCACAGCGTATGTGCAAGCCTCGCGCAGAACGACTGGAATGTCTGGGCGCATATACTCGGGCCAGTACATAAACTCAAAGCGGCAGATCGCACGCGGGGAGTCCTGCTTGCCCAACGCTTCAACACTGACGACCTTGGCCATCTGCCTTACTCGCCCAGCGTGAATCACCGCCTGGGAATTGGCCTTCAATGCCTTTTCGTCTTCACGGAGCAAATGCACCTCCGCGTCAAACTGGAGAGTTGCCATCGGTGAGACGCTGGGGTGGATCAACATCATACCCTTGCGGATTCGAGTCGCTGGAAAGGTGGCAACGTCCAACCCGTTATCGAGAGGAGAGGAGATTAACAGAGCTCCCGTCTCACCAGCGCTCAGCGAGGGCACAGCCTTACGCTGCACTTCAATGCTGTCCACGATGACCTCAGAGAACTTGCCGTCACTGCTTGGGCCGAGCAGCAGCGTCTCGCCTACTGTGATCATGCCGCTCTGGACGAGACCCGTCACGACGGTACCAGTGTCGTCCATGTCGTATGCCTTGTTGATCTGGAACTCGGGCGCTGTTGCGTTGGCTGAGCACCACATCCGCTTCGGAGAAAGTGCTGCGAGGTAGCTGCGCAACGTAGTCAGCCCGTATCCCGTCACACTCGACACAGCAAGGACTGGAATCACGTGGAAGCCGTCGGCCTCGGTGACGCCAATTGCGTCACCGTCGATGCAGCAGCGAATCTTCTTGGTTGGCGCGATGGACTGCAGCAACTCGGCGACTTCGCGAAGTGTCTGCTCTACCCGCTCGGTGGTGACAGTATCAGCCTTCGTAAGCACAACGAAGACCGCAACTTCGAACGCCATCGCGATCTTGAGGTGCTCGGTCGCCATGGCCTGCACGCCCTTGGCGCTGTCCACGACAAGCATGGCGTAATCCGGGAACTGGCTCGCCAATCCGGAGGCCGTGACCTTGAAGTACTTCTTGTGGCCGGCCAGGTCGCTGAACGTGATCAGGCTCTTGATGTCGGCCGGCTCGTCATCGTCGTCGCGCAGCTCGCAGTCCTCCATAACATCGGCGAGGCAAAAGCGGCCTTCGCGCGTGATGCCGATCGTGTGCTCGCTGATGCTGGACGTGCAGCCGTTCTCGAGCTCGTGGCGGTGGCGGAACACCTGCATGCGCGCGAGCCCACAGCCGTCGTCGAGGCAGCCGCGCGTGAGCACGCCCACGAGCGTCGACTTGCCGCTCTCAAAGTCGCCGATGACCGACACGCGGATCTGCTGCTGCACCTTGCGGTCGACGATGCGCGTGACGCGCACGCGCACGGCGCGCAGCGACGGCTCGCGGCCGTTGCGGAAGCGCACGATCTCGAGCTCGGCGTTGAGCACCTGGCACATGCGCGCGAGCGTGCGCACCGACTTGATCATGGCCGGCAGCGTGATGCCGATGGCCTCGCCGTTGTCGCGCACGCCGATCTCGTAGAACGCCTCGCCCTTGCCCTCGTTCAGGCGCCAGTGGAGCTGCGTCGTCAGGTGCTTCACGCGGTCTACGACATACAAGGACAGTGAGCGTCATCCCCCTCTAGAACCTGTTTGGCCACGGAAGGAGGAACGTACCGGGGGCCGGGTCGAGCAGCTGGAGCTTGTACTCGACGTTGCCCTCCTCGATCTCCTGCGGCAAATCCGCGCCTACGGCGCTCGCGGGCTTGCGCTTGAACTCGGCGTGGACGTCGCGGCAGAGCTCTCGTATCCTGTTCATGATCGCTTTGGTGTCTGCGAAGAGAGGAAGAAGAATGAAAAAATGAATCTCCGCTCGGAACGACCACCATTTTTTTTTGTTCTCCGCCGGAACGTTCATCATGAGGAGAACAAAGAGGACCGTCACTCACCGACAACTCAGGAGCTGGCTGTTCGTCGCCAAAGACAAAGCGGATGCGTTGGCGAGATGGCGCTTCGTTGGCGCGTCGGCGTGTGAGCCTGTCGGTGGTGGCCCCACAGTCGTGTTGGCGTGGAGAGCGACAGTGGTGGCAGGATGGAGTGATGACGCGACCCGGCGGGTGGGGCCGTGCGTGCGTTGCGTCCCGAACTTTGTAACGGGAGCCCCAACTCGAAAAAGTAACACTCGCCAGCTACGAAATAAAACCTCATTCTGGGATGAGATACACCCCAAACAAACTCCACACGCCATGTCACTAAACTGAAATAACGTTGATTACAACTTGACGATGGTGACACAGACCATCACTCACGCCTAGTGGAATCAGATAACTCAGTTCCTGTGGGTGCATGAGCTTGTGGCTGCTGTGTTGTGCAGGTTCTTGTGGCGCGCCCACCCTTCCAAGCGAGCCACCAGAACGTGCCACGGGCTTCTAGAACACGCTAGTGTTTACTGGTGGGTCTGCTGCTAGTGTAGGTTACAGTTTGGGTGCTGCATGAGACGATGCAGGCACTGTGAGTGGCCATGTTGAAGTTAGTGGTCGGGCTATTTCGACCAAAAAGGGACCCGTGAGTGCAAGCGCCGGAGAGCTATCTGTACAAATTGTGTCAACACGCCTTCGGCGGGTATAGCGGCTGGGGTACCCAGCCACCAATCCATGCATGCAATCGCAAGAGAGCAATCCATACGTATGCATGCATGCAATCGCAAGAGAACCTCGTGTCCGTGAGTCCGTGAGTGACGAACTTCGGTCTGTGCGCCGCAGCAGCGTCGTGTCGCTGGAGGACGTCCTCGAGGTGGACGTGCGCAAGAAACTGGACGTGATCGACCAGGAGAAGAAGCAGTTCGAGATGATCTCGACGCTCCAGGACGTGGCCAACAAGATCGGCAAGACGATCCTCAGCGGCATTACCGACCTCAAGACGCAGATC